>JACJUY010008921.1:0-10515 GCA_014220935.1 Platorchestia sp. MABIK | reverse complement strand
GACAATGCCGCACTCCCTGTGGTCACGTGAGGTTTCTATCTTGATTAATAATTACAAGCAGTATCCATGCTTATGGAATGCAAAGCTGGATTCAAATAAAAATAGATTGGTAAAAGAAGACGTCTACCAACAGATAGGGAAACAACTGCCTAACTTATCGATTATCAATATTAAAAGAAAAAATACACACATTGAGGGCACAAAATGAGAAAGAAGCTTCTGCAATAATACAATTTGCAAAATCCGGTACAGGAACTAAGGGAAATTATGCACACAAGATTTTGTGTTTTGACATGCTGACATTTTTAAAGAATATTTGCGACACAGTTTAGCACATGATCACGTACAGAGTTGGGCAGTATTTAAATACACTATTTAAATCCAATATTTGAGTGCTTATGAGGATTTAAAAAAATTTTCTAAATACTTCGGCCATTGTCTAATTAAATGCAGTATTTAAATCCTTTTTCGATGCAATTCATTACAGAGTATTGAAATTATTTAAAAAAAGTTAAGTGTATGTTTCATCATTTAATTAAATAAAATCAGAGCAAAATCCGCAGAAAAAAAACATGTTAATCAGTCAAAATGATAATATATCTTACAAGAATCATGAACAGAACCGAACTTGTAACAACGTGTATTGAAAGTAACTACGTGCATTGAAAGTAACAACGTGTATCGAAAGTAACAACGTGTATTGACAGGCACCCTTTATATATGATAAAGTAATATATTTTACAATGTATATGACAAGTATTTGGTATGTATTTAAATACGTTTCCGAGTTTTTAGTATTGGTATACTTTCAATACTTTTTTGGCAAGTATTTAGTATTTAAATAAATTTGAAATGATGTATGCCCGTCTCTGATCACATATCCGCCGCTGTGATTGAACCCTTCCGTGTATTAGCTCAGCAGTGACCGTTCACGTTCACTGCTTGCTGTGGGCGGGGCTTAATGCCGCTCGTGATGATCGGTGACGGTGAAAAAAGCGTGCGTGTAAGTGGGCCTTAAGGCATCTCTGGGTGCTGTACTACCTGATGTAAATATGCCTGTGTGCCACCACTGTCGGCGATACTCACAATGCTACGGCTTTCTTCCAGTTGTGTTTTCCTTATCCTGTAGGGTTTGTTTGTACCTCAGGCACTCGCTTCGGGCATAGATGTTCGAAGTCTAAGGTGTTCAAAGTCTAAGATGTTTTAAGTCTGCCCGGAGCGTAAAGCAGAATTAGGGAGAACTCACCTAACGCCTACAATTAGAGAAAAGTTCCTACTTATACACTATCTTATACACATGTATTCATATGCTCTTTCACACATGAACACCCTATTAACACTAAAATACCTCTTTCGTATATACCTGTATAATTTACATTTTAAGTTATTTGTTATTCCCTACCTATTTACAATATTTATAATATGGCACCTGTGCATTTCATACATTATATACGTCTAAATTGAGTGCTGCAGATGTGCACTGTACACTAACGTACAAATACACAAATAGGAACACCTTGGTTTGTTTACGTTCGATGAACATCGGACGCTCATCACAGAGCTGAGTCAGAGCCACCACATACAGTCACAATGTGGCCTTACTTGCTTAATTAACGGCCGTTTGACATGACGAGTGTCCGTGATTCGTTTGATGACAGAAAAACGTAGAGTGGCCTCGGCATTACCAGGCTGCGCTTGTCATGGCAACGTCGGAAGAGAAGATTTAGCAACATTCGGCTTGCAGCGTTCACGCGAGTCTCTGCAGCGAAGAAACGAAGTCACTCTTCAGAATCCTGGAAACGATACTTGTGGCGGTAACTCTGTTCATAATTTATTTGATGAACATAAAAATGACTTGAATTATTCTCATTTTTTTAAAATAAAAACCACTGTAATTCCCATTACTAAAAAACCTTACGATATTGAAATGCCATTTAAATAACAAACCTATTGAATTTCTTCTTGAATCTAGACTATTGGCCATCCAATCCTTGGCCTTATCACGTATTGACTATTGCAGCCTGGTATGGGGAGATATACCGAAACATCTCCAAAAAGATCTACAAAAATGCCTGAATTTTGCAGCTAAGGTTGTATGCAAAGGTAAATTCAAAAAGAATGATCACGTAACACCTCTCCTGAATAAGCTCGGCTGGGCTCCTATTCGGGAGAGGTTTCTGGCTCACAAAGCCAAGCACGTATTCTCCTCTTTATATCTTCCTCATAGCAATGCTGAAGTAGTGAAATTCCATTCCCCTACCGTCACCAACCTAAGGCCGAATAGGAGACGTGATGTCTTAATCAAATACCGTTCATCTAACATCGGGCAGAAGGCTCTGTTAGTATCAGGCGCCTTACTGTGGAATAAACTCCCACAGAGCATCAAAACCCCTCAAACACTTAGAGAATTCCAAACTAAAATAGCTCGCCATCTTTCGTCTACACAATAAGTGTAAGCTGCAGTACGTACCAAAAAAGAAGTCATAAATTTTTAGTGCAAATTATCTTATCTTTTCATTACATCATACAACAATCAAGACATATCTGTTTATGCATATGGATTTTGATTACTTGTATGCGAATATTAAGTACATGTATGTTCTCACATGTGACGCTCCTATGTGTGTATATGTGTATGGATATATACATATATGTATGTGTGTGTGTATATTTGCATGTAGAACTTATTCCCTCCCTAAAAATGCTCTAGTTAATATTGTGTGACAATATGCCATCCCTTACACTCTTTGAGTATACTTCTGGCCACACTCTTTCAGGTTGTTTTGACTTTCCCGCATTGTCCCAGGAGTGTTGCAAATATTATGACTGGTATTGTACAATGATCCTTCTCATTTGAATCCAGTGAACTCTTTTGTGCCAATGCTAGTAGCATTTGAAATTTTATTTTTGTGTTATTGTGAAATATTTCATTTCATCCGAGCCAGTTGTGTCTTTCTCGTTTTGTCCCAGGAGTGTTGCAAATGTTATGGCTGGTTTTGTACAACGATCCTTCTCATTTGAATTCAGTGAACTTTTTTGTGCCAATGCTTGTAGCATATGAAATTTAATTTTTGTGTTATTGTAAAATATTTCATTTCATCTTAGCCAGTTTTGACTTTCTCGTTTTGTCCCAGGAGTGTTGCAAACGTTATGGCTGGTACTGTACAACGATCCTTCTCATATATTTGAATCCGGTGATCTTTTTTGTGATTATGTTCTTTCCGAAGCTCTCCACTTGGCACAGTAGATGATGCGTCCATGTGAAAAACTGTCTCTAATCCCGACTACCTACGTCATAGTTCTAGACGCAATGTAAATCCAATTTGCTCATTTTCCTTCTAACATTAATCCCTCACACTCGTATCACTAGTTCCTATGTTCTAATTGCTCATAATTCAATACGAGTACGCACTAACGAGAGGGCTTTCAGTAATGCGTCACATGGATTATGCTTTCCTTGGTCACCTGTATTTTAAATGCATTACCAGAATCCGACTACCGCGACAAAGAGGAACTCATTTTTTCGTGCTTCTCTCCGCATCATGTTTCCGACAATTTTCATGTGTATTACGATAACCATGTATGAATAGCAATTAAGGATCTAAATCATTTGTCTCAACACTTAATTAACATGTGTATTACGAAAACCATGTATGAATAGCAATTAAGGGTCTCTGTGTTAAGGTATTTAAACGCGACTTTTGCTCCTATTTCAATTTAAATGGGCACAAACGAATACATTTTTTAACTAAGAGTTACGAGGATTGTGTTCGCTTAGTAACTTATATTCAAATGCACTGTCAAAATCAGATTAGGCAGAACTAAGGAACTCATTTTGATGTGCTTTTCTGTCCATCATTTCTTGATTCAACATTTTACACGGGTATCCCAATACCAATGTGTTATTATCAATTAAGGATGCTTTTAGGTTAAGGTGTTTTAAAAACCAATGTATTGACAGTTTATGTTTGTACTCTATTGGATATGAATGTTTTTTCTTTTTCTTTCTTGACAACGGCAGTGCAGTCACTACGTAACGTAAAAGTGGTGCACTACCTGTTGGTGCTGTTATATATCCTACGTGTAATAAATTGGCCGGATACAGTGGTGGCTCTGTAAATTTGCTTGGTCAATGTTCCGTAATCATTAGTTATAAAGACGTTAGTTTTAATCATAATTTTTTCATTGTGGAAGATCATAGAATGCATTTCTTAGGCCGAGATATTTGTTCTAAACTTAACGTAAATGTTGTCCTCCCTGATCAATGCGACACTATAAACAAAACTGATTCTCATAGTTTGCCGGGAAGCTTGTCTTCGAAATATGATTCGTACTTGTCATCTGATTTTCAGTCTAACGTTAAATATACCGTTCATCTTGATGTGTTGCCTAATTCAGTTCCCGTATTTCGTTAAGCACGCCCTGTTCCTGTACGACTAAAAGACTCTGTCAAAACCGAACTGGAGCGCTTGCAGAGTGTGGGTAATATTTCCAAAGTGTATGATAGCCAATGGGCATCTCCTACCGTTAATTTTCTAAAGTCTGACAGCAGTGTAAGAATCTGCGGAGATTTTTCAGCCTCCATTAACAATTGGTTAAATCCCATTCAACCTGTCCTACCTGTTATTAAAGATGTAATTTCTCGAATCGGCGACGCAAAGTTTTTCTCAAAAATTGATTTGTCAAATGCGTTTCTGCAAATCCCTTTGGACGAAGAATCAGAAAAGTCTACGACCATTAACACTACGGAAGGTGTATTTATGTACAATTACTTACCTTGTGGTTTGCGTGCAAGCCCCGGCATTTTTCAAGCATTCATGAATAAAACTTTTTCTGCCATCGATAATATCATTGTGTACCAGAAAGATCTACTCATTTTGACCTCTTCTTATGATTCTCATTTGGAAGTTCTTGACAAAGTCGTGTCTGTCCTCAAAAATGCTGGAATTCGCTTTAATCTCTCTAATTGTGCCTTTCTAACTGATCATGTGTCTTATCTAGGGTACGTTTCGATAACAAAGGTGCTCACCTAAATTCTGAGAAAGTAGATGCAATTCTCAATGCTCCTGTTCCTAAAAACCTCAAACAGTTGCAAGCATTCATGGGATTGTGTAATTTCTATAGTCGCTTTGTACCTAACTTTTCTCATGTCATGCATCCTCTGTATTTGCTGCTAAAGAAAGATGTACCTTTCCAATGGACTCCAGAACAGGATAAAAGTGTCCAAATAATCAAGGATATCTTTCGTTCGCATAAACCTCTAAAATTGTTTGATCCCAACCATGAAACTCTTCTTGAAACTGATAGTTCTGGCTATGGGGTTGCTGCCGTACTTATATGCAGAGCGTTGATTCTTCTTATGATTGGTGTCCTGTTCAATTTGCTTCAAGATCTCTAAATAATGCAGAACGAAACTATTTTAACATCGAAAGAGAGAGCCTTAGTGTTGTTTTTGGCGTCGAAAAATTCAAGAAATTTTTTCTTGCCAAGTTCCTTATTCATAACGATCAGAAACCTCTTTGTAAACTTTTTTGCACATAACAAAGGCGTACCTCTCAATTTTTCCGCTCGTATTCAAAGATGGGCTCTCAAACTTTTCCAGTTTGACCATGTTTTCAGTTATTCGAAAGGTAAATAACGTAAATAGCGATTGTCTTAGTAGGCACACAACTGTAGCAGAACTAGAACCGAACGAACTGATCTTTGCAGTGAATTCTCTCAATAAAACTCCTATTACGTGTGAAAATATAAAAACTCATGTTGATATGGATTGTGAATTACGCCAACTCAAACAATATATAAAATTTTGCATGCTTTCTAAACATAATCCTAATTTGTTTAAATTTAAAAACCTACTACCCCAGATGACCATGATGAAAGGTTGTATACTTAATAAAGAAAGGATTTTAGTCCCCTTGTTATTACGTAGTTTAGTTTAGTTCTTGAAACATTTCATGATATACATCCTGGCATTTGTGGCATGAAGTCGTTGGCCAGATTTGTTATTTGGTTTCCCTGAATGAATAAAATCATTGAAGACATTCTAAAATGTTGCCTTCAATGCCAATTAAATCGAGCAAAACCTAAATCTAGAAACGTAGAATACCCTACTCTTTCGCGTCCTTTTGAACGTATTCATGTTGATCACTTTTTCTACGAGAATAAAATTGTTTTCATTGTTGTAAATATAAATATTTTGAATGCGAAGTTGTACCATCCACAAGTGTGTCAGATACTTTTAATGCTTTGAGAATGATTTTCAGCAGAAACGGGTTGTGTGATGTGCTCGTAAGTGATGATGCTTCTAACTTTTCATCTCAAGACTTTCAAGATTTTCTAATTTTTAATGGCATTGAGCACCTCACACCTCCGCCTTATTCTCTAGCCAGCAATGGTCAAGCTGAGAGGGGGGGTGAGGGTCATCAAAGACCTCTTAAAAAATCTCTCTTCTCCCGAATCGTTCAAATCCCGTCTAGCGAAGGCGTTATTTCAATCACATTTTATTCCTCTTGATGTCACAAAAATTGCTCCCTCTGTTGCGCTCAACAATCGTAAATTTGTGACTTCTAGAGATAGAGTTAATCCTAAATATTCTGTGTCCAGGTCTAAGCTTGTGTATGTAACTCAATTTGATATCGTTGATCATGTTCTTGCTCTGAATTTAAGAAATGGTCCCAAGTGGCTGAAGGGAATTATTGTTAGTAAAGTTGCTGTTAATATCTTTCAGGTTCAAATCTTAGCATTAAATGTTATCTGAAAGAGACACTCTAATCAGCTACTTCATTCTTCTGGTAAATTGGGATCTATCAGTAGTAGGCTGCTAAGCCTCCTACTTTGCAGCCTGTTAGCAGGTTACCTGTAGAAAATGAACCTCGTACATCAGGTACAATAAATAAACCTGTAATGCGAATGGAGTGTTGAGTTCTTCCTTCCTTTTGTCATATATTCATCTGAAGGGAAGGAAATTGTTGCATATTAAAATATGCGTCGTTATAATGTGGCACTGGTTTTGTGAGTAAGAGCTCCGGAAGCTATTGTTACGCGCTTCTTCCGGAGGCTATTGTTGCGCGCCTCTTCCGGAGGATATGGTTACGCGCCTCTTAATTGCCTGAGTTCCCGCCACGGCATGTTAGAGGGGCAGTCTGTAACCGAAAACCGACCAGTACACTTAAACGTGCTTACCAGAATTTCTTTACTCCTGCCTTAGTAGTCAAAAGCTACAGAAACTGTCGTTTGCAGCTACAGCTAAATAAACCTCTAGTTGTGTCGGAAAGAAACTACACAACAGACAGTATACTAAACTAAGCGTCTGTCAAATAAAAATCAAAACGTCGCAAACTATAATTTTCCACCTATTTCATGTAGACGCTTCAATTAAAACTTAAATTAAGCTCAAATATTTAGATTTAAACACTTACTAGGGTAAATACATAAATAAGAATACAAATACATAAATAAGAATGGGAAAGAATGAGGCTGTTTTTTAAATCCCGTATCTCAAGTTTTCATCTTTTTTTGATAAGAAAGTTTCTGTATCTGTGTCTATTGTGCATTTTCACTTCAAATGAGAATTGAATTAAAGTCAAAATCTGTTTTCCTATCTCAGTTTGGAAAAATAATCCAGAGGGTAACCAGTGAGGTCACTCTCATTTTTTATTTTGCGATAAATTTCTGAGAATATTTGCACTCAAGTATCACATCTCACCTAATAGACGTACACAGTTCAAATAGCATTCAGCTTACAGTCTTCAAATTTCTTATCTATTAAATACTAATGTATATTTACGTGGCATAGATGAGAAATTATATTATGAAAATAAATGATGGTTTACACAAGTGGAAATGGGAGTGTAGTCTTCTTCATTCTTCCTAGCTTTATTTTAAAAGAAAAGTGTCGTATTAAATTCCCGGGCAATTTGAAGTGTCTACATTTGAAAGGATTGGCAAGGCATAAGTGTATTTCCACATAAGTGTGCAGCATCTGAATTGTAATGGAAGTGTAATTAAGGGCGGTGTCACACGGAGACCAAATGGTAACGTTTCGTCATAATTGGCCTAGCGCTACGAAACCGCAAGATTTCGACTATGAGCTACGGTCCATTTTTGGTATACGTATCGTTACCATTTGGTAACCAATATTGAGGAGAACTTGGTTGTCAAAGGCTTTTTACTTATATTAAGGAATTATTTCCGTTTCCTGACCCGGCAAACGAATCTTAAGCGCTTAAAAAGTGTTTTTAACGTAGCATCTTTAGTTGAGCGTATTTTGTTTCAGTTCTCTGGTGTGGGGTTGGTAAAAATATACCCAGTCGATTTTTCTTGTAGATAAGAGTTTACAAAACGGCATCATCAATGTGGAATTGATAGGTTTGTGTGCTGCCTTCGCAGCAATTTAGGAAATTTATATTTTCAAACAGCGATAGAAAATTTATTCCTCCGAACATCGAAAGAACCATTCCGCAAGTCCTCTCGTTTCCGGAAATGCCCACTTCCGGACGTTAAGTATATAAACCTCTGCGAGCTCAGTAGAGACCGCCAGTCTTATTGAGTGAATCGTGTAGAAACTAGAGAAAGAAATGTAAGTGTTAATATTAAGTAATATAGGCAAAGATGTACTATTTTGGAGCTATTCGTTTTTACCTCCAGCAAGTGAATAGACCGAGAGAAGCTGGAAGACTTCAAATGATGTTGTGTTGGAATTTATGTGGCCACAGCTTCTCTGTGATGCACATGCAAGTTATGCATACTTGATTCTTCATTCCTTGTGTCGAGATCACAAAGCTCTCTGGCTGGTAGTTTTGTACACATTGTTTTAATTGTCAAGTCTGTTTGATCTGTGCTGTTCAAGGTTAGGTTTGAGGATTCTTGCATACTTTCATGTACTTGAGAATGTTTCTTGAAACACCCTTTAAAGATTTTTAGTACAGCAAGATAACTTAGTACACATGGTTCTAATTGTAGAGTCAGGATTTGATCTTTGTTATAGTGTTCATGTGCCTACTCATGCATTTTTAATTGGATTAAATTGTGAAGTCAGAATTGTGAAGTCAGAATTTGATCCTTGTTATAGTGTTCATGTGCCTACTCATGCATTTTTAATTGGATTGATTAGCCTTATTTTGATCTATGCACACAGCTTTGTATAAATACCTGTTATAATGCTTTAGGATAGACTATGGTTTTTGAGCTCTGGAATCAAGTAGTTACTCACTCGACTTGCTGAAAGCCAGTTTTTAGAGTGTGGGATTTTGGCCCATTTTTTATATAGTGATATTGGCTTGACTGAGGGCCGTGTTGGATTGCCTAGCTAATTGTACGTGTCCTACAGGGCTGTGTTCATTCCTTTTAATTAAGTGTTTATTTATACTGATGTGTCTAAGTGTGCTATTGACCACCTTTGTAGATGTATGTGTTGTAATCAGGTACAGGTGGTACTGTTGGATTACCAGATCTTTGTGACTTGTCTTGTTGAGTTAGAGGCATCTCAAGTTGTCAAAGCATTGTTAATAAAGAAATTACCATGTATTCAGTATCTACCTGATCGGTCACGTGTCTAGAGTACTACCTGATATTAGTATTTTAGAAGTGTCACGTTAGGTTGGCGGCTAGCATCTGAGTGTGCCATAGAGATGCAGTTGTGACGAAGACTCGCCTATAATTTATGTGTTGGCTGAGCCGCAGGAATATTACAAGTATTCTCTGAGATATGTTTACTTGTGCCGGTGATGCAGTTCTGACCAAACTTTGCGTCCTATTTTTCGGAATCGCACTCTGCACCACCTTTCGATTTTAAATTCTGAAAACTGTATATTTTTTGTCTTGTTTTGTGCTAATTATACCTTTCTCCCCCCAGGTAATTTTATGTATTCAAAATGGCTGCTTAAGACAAGTTTTGCATCATCCGTGAACTTTTTGAACCTTCCCCACTCGTGCTAAGTCTGAGGCAGTCACAGTTTGATTAAACTGGTCTGACAATTAAGTATAAAAAAAATAATTTATGTACTCTACTTAAAAATGTGTATAAGCTATTTCTAATTACAATGAACATTCGGAATAATACTATGAGAGATAAGGTAATTCATTATTGAATTTTAGTTTGCCCCTACTTAACTTCTCCAACCTTTAATCCAAAATAACTATTATTCAATCTTGAATATTTATTGAAGTATTGTTTCTTCAATCTAACCTTCAAAATTTGAAGGTTCCTAGTGGCAAGTGTCAAGTCAGGCTGTAAAATAATCCAGCTTTAGTGTGATGTACAGGTGTTATGAGGAAAAATTTATATATTTAAGAGGAATTTATGTAAATGAATTTTTAAAGAAAATTTTTTTAAATTTCAAGAGATTTCAATTCTATTAATTTTTTGGGGGGGGGGTGAAGTTTCTGTCCTAATTTTGAATAGTAATCATCTAAACTGACTAGATGAGCTACTGTCATAAAGTTATAAGTTAGGCCCAATAATTTTAAACATTTAAGAAGAAGCAATGCTTTCAGCACACTAACTGGAAATAAAGA
>JACJUY010008920.1:14096-35583 GCA_014220935.1 Platorchestia sp. MABIK | reverse complement strand
CCCTCTACATAAGTCCACGCCTACAATTTCTCTCTGATTGGCGGTTCCCCACTTCTAAAATCTTTCCAAGGGTACTCGGACTATTATATTGGCTGTAAGCCCTCTGATGAGAACGTATAGCCGACTCCGCCCTCTTTCAGGAACACTGGCGATCTTTTTCCATGAAATTCTGCTCCAAATCTTTTCCCTATGTTTTTCTAATGCCTGGGTGCTGGGTATCCCGCTGTGTCAACAATCTTGTCGCTCCGAGTGTTGCTCGTCCCCACCCCTCAAGTTTGCGTGGTGCACAATAAATCCTTGTACCCTTGTGGCTGGTCGTCGGGGCGCTTTCACTCAGGCCTCTCCAAAAAGTCTTGGCTAATCATAACAAGCTCATGTTTCCCACGTTTCCCTACAGGACCTCTTGGTGTGGCCCTAAATTTCTCCGTCGAGTGTGGTCAACGTCTCTCTTGTTCAAGAAAGGCTTACACACAAAATTCTTTCCAAGCACAACACCAACACAAAATGAAGCACACAACTCCAGCACATGTGAAACCAAGCCACCAGGCACACATGTTAAGCGACACGCTCGTGCTGTTGGATACGCAAGTACTACAATATCCTAAAAAAAATATGCAAAACCCAAAAGCACAAATCAGTTGACAGAAAAAAAGACACAAATCAGTTGAAAATTCCCAAAATTAAAATGTTTCTCAACAATTCTGACTGAGGTCCAAAGTAAGGGAAACATAGAGAGAGCGTTCGTACAGAGTCTGCTGCTTGTTGAAAGTCCGGAGCATTTGCATATTTCATATCTAAAAACTTCCTAATTTGACAAACCCCTAAAAAATCCATTATTCCTAATAAATACTTTCAAAAAGGAAAATTACTCGTGTAGAAACCGATAAGAGCTGCACACATTAAAAGCACGGCATAATAAAACTTTGATGAAATTCAGTTCAAAAATGAAGGAGGAAAAACTGTAAAAACTAGTTCCTAGACTTGTGATACTACTTTTTCTAAACACGGAACACTCAAATTTATCCCCCTCTTTATGCACCAGACAATCCAGAAATGAAAGCTTGCCACCCACTTCACAATCTATCGTAAATTTGATATTTCTATGCTTGCTGTTGAGGTAGTTTAAGAAGAGCGGAGCATGAGCCTGGTCCCGAAAAAGTAAAAAGGTGTCATCAACGTATCTCCTATAAAAAACAGGTTTAAATGATTCAGGACATTCTTCCAACCATTTCCTTTCCCCAAAACACATAAAGAGATTAGCAAAGGTTGGAGAAAGCGGGAGACCCATACCTAGACCCTCTAATTGTTTGTAAAACTTTCCGTTGAATATAAAATACGTGTTCGTGACTGCCAGTTCTAAAAGATTTTGAAACCATTTTTTCGTTAGCCCTAAGACAACAGACTGAGGAGTAGTAAACAAGTGTTGCAAGCATATTTCTATAGTTTCACGTAATGGAACGTTAGTAAAAAAGTTCTCAACATCAAAAGAGCACAAAAAAATTTGACTAGCATTTTGTACTGAGGTTATATCCTTCACAAACTCCGTAGAATTCCTGACCGTGTTTTCATTTTGAGTTATAGGGCTCAATATCGGAACAAGGAATTTAGACAAAGTATAGCTCTGAGTGTTAATGGCCGAAAAATAGCTCGGTACTGGAAAAATTAACCGCGAAGTCCGCTTTGTGAACTTTAGAAAGGCCATACAATACTCCCGGACCAGACCCTGATGCAAATAATTTGGAGTAAACTATACTAAACTATACATTTTTATCTATACTAAACTATACATTTTTTTTCAAGTAATTTGAAGTAAATAATATAATAATTATATAATATAATAGAATCCTTTCTTCCAAGATCTTTACTCCAAATTATTTGTTTCAGGGTCTGGTCCGGGCGTATTGCATGGCCTTTCTAAAGTTATGTCATCCTTTTAATGTGTGCAGCTCTTATCGGTTTCTACACGAGGAATTTTCCTTTTCGAAAGAATTTATTAGGAATAATTGATTTTCTAGTGGTTGTGTTGAATCTCAAATTAGGAAGTTTTTAGATTTGAAATATGCAAATGTTCCGGACTTTCAAAGTTTCAACAAGCAGCAGACTCTGTACGAACGCTCTCTCTATGTTTCTCTTACTTTGGACCTCAGTCAGAATTAATGAAAAAACAAAAACTGGAGCTATTACAAATATATTTCAGTAAAGTAAAATTTAGAAAAATGTTAATCAATAATCACAAAATTGAATCATATTTTGGTTCAGGGATAGACTTCCTACTGAGATGCAGGCATCCCTAATGTATACAAATATAGTTGTGCACTTTGTGCATCTGAGTGTGTGGGCATGACTACCCGTACTCTGGGATGTAGGATGGCCGAGCATCAAGGTAGGAGTCACCGGACGGGAAACATTTTAGCAGGCCCGTTCAACTCAGCCATCCGAAATCATGCTTTTGAATGCGACACAGCAGTCAAGAAAAATAGTTTCAAAGTCAAAGCCTGGGCAGAGGTGTGTTCGGAATTGCGGATTTTAGAGTCTCTGCTCATTTTCAAAACGAAACCTGTTTTAAATAATCATCTTAGCTCTCTTCCTTTATCCCTAGTTAATAAGTAATGTTATACATTTTTTGAGTCGTTTTCTTTTTGTATTTTACATATGACTTTTTGATCGAATTCGTTTTGCTGAAGATGAGCGAAGGCTCGAAACGTCCATTTTTTACGAGTCTTTTACAGCCTCGAGAATATATTTCAATGAAAAATGTTTTATACCATTTTAATATTTCTCTCTTTTTTATTGAAATACATTACCATTGCTGAGCACGAATATACTAGAATTGAGATTTGAGGGGTAATTAAGGTAGGGCACAACAATACCATCCAAATAGCTGATTCCCATCGTAAAAACATGGGGGAAATTACACACAAAAGGAAATTGAAATAATAAAGGCATTGCACTTCAAACCCTTAAAATCTGCTTTCAGAGAATATCCAAATTATTTTTATACTATAAAATTATTCAACATGAAAGCAGTTTAATTTGAAACAACCGCTCGATCGCCTGGTGTCATGAACATGTAGCAGCTGTGCAACGTTATTTTCTCGTCTTGTGATTTCATATTTACCTGCTGTGTAAATTTTACCAATTCAGTCATCATGGACTGTGATTTTCAACATTTTAATGGCATCTTATGTAACTTAAGCACTGTATTTATGTTTCTATCAATGTGACTGAACGAATTTTTGCTGTATCAATTTTTATAAATTGACGGAGACACCTAGCTTTTCATTATATTTATAGGATATTTTTTTCGGGGGGAAATTTTCACCATAAGTGGAAAAACTCAAAATGAAATAATTGTCACGAATGATGAAATGCCCTACAACTCCTTAATTTTGGAATTTTAAGGACTTGAAGAAACTTTGAAACCTAAAGTATGTACCACGTTCGCGCCAATGTTAGCGCTACCTTTTTCACTTCAAATTAATCCAAGTCAAGTTCAATTTAATCCAAGTCAAGTTTATTTTAATCTAAGTCAAGTTCAATTTAATCCAAGTCAAGTTCAAATTAATCTAAGTCACCAAGTCAAATTCAAATTAATCCAACCACTAGTTGAATTAAGAATTGACACAATCACTCGTTAATTAGAGAGTTTTTTGCATTAGATATATGTGTCTATTGGATGTGATGAGGCTGACAATCGTTTTTCCTTTCACCAAGGAAAACATAAAACTTTCGCCTATGTTACAATTTAAAGACAAGCTGTCGTAAAATGTGCAAAGTACCCAGCATCAGGATGCAGAATGCGATTCAGATATTTGACCGGAGTAAAAGATACCAGTCAAATATAGAATATAACCAGTTCACATCGTATTGTACTACTCATTGAAGTTATTTTAAAACAATGTAGTCCACCTCCATTATCTGAAATAAGAAAGAAGGCGAAATGAAAGAACGGCCGTGAGAAATAAGAAGTTCACTCTCTCGAGAGTTGATGAGGCTGAGCTTGTACCGCAGATACGCTCTTCACACACTTTTGGCTGGCTTGGGACAGACGGACGCGGCTCTTATTATTGTACTAGTGTGCACAACCCGTCAAAAATGACGGGATTCAATACATTTTTTGAACAAATTTTCCAGATTTGGATGACGAACAAATAAAAGGTTAAGCTAGGTGGATCTGTGAAAAATTCTGTCAAGATAACCTACCCTTAACAAACATACCTTAGTATAAATCAACATATCAATGCATGTAAAAGCCATCGTTTAATGTTATGCTGAGGAATTCGGCTTCCATGATACCGCAAACTCAAACAACCTATGTTTCTCAAGACGCGGACACCAAACAAATATACAAATGAATCTATATTCTAAAAGGAATGTCATCGTCTGTGTGTCACACCCACCAGCCGAAAGTGTGAGATGAGCGTCTCTGTGATACAAGCTTCATCAACTCCACAATTTTCGGTGCCTTAACCCAGTAGATTGGGAGTCGGAATGAATATCCCGTGTATTGGTTGGTTAGATTAGGTTGAATAGAATATCAGCGGCTGAGACTTGGAAAAGTATTGGAAAGCCATAGAATAGCATGGGAAATCATGGGAAAGCCATGTTGAAGCTCATTTGGTCCCATATCTAATCTTGTCATTTTTTTGACGGGCCGTGTGCACTCGGATATAAATAAACACACAACAGGCATTATTCTGTTAGAAATATTCTGCATTGATGGTAGTTTGCATCCGTTCAAATATTTATGTTCAAAATCATGTGTTACACATAGCAGTATCGGGGATTTATTTACTCTCATTTAGAGATTTACAAGCGTGAAATTTCATCACATGTATGAAATCAAATACATGCGAATACATAAGATTATTTATGGACGTTATGTTGATTTAATCTTTAAGAGAAATATACAAATGCGATTCACTGAGTACTTATGAACGATTCCGTTTGAATACAATTTATAGCAGTACATTACTACACTCATGCATTCCGGCATTGGCAATAAAAGTGTTGCTATCCCTTCAAATTAATAAGCCAAGGCAAATTTATCATCTATGTCGATGAAATAAATTATTGTAACTTGTTTTTACGAAAATCGTTTGGACGAGCGAAAAAAGGACTTCGTTGCTATATTGTTTATGAATTAAATCTACATTTCGTCCAGTGCTAGTCTTAAAAAAAATTTTAGATATGATTTCATACATGTGAAAAAGTGTAATTTCACGTAAATAAATCTTAATTTGAGTGTAAATAATTCCTCGATCCTTCTAAATCTATGTGTAACATAAAATTACCTTTTGAACATAAATATTTGAATGGATGCAAACTGCCATAAATATGGAATTTTAAAAGAACTTTTGTGAGGAGTATAATAAGAAGTTTTATAATTGACTGGTATCTTTTACGCCGCTCAAAGATCTGAATCACGCTCTGCCTCCTGACGCTGGGTACTTAGCACATTTTACGACATCTTGTCTTTATAGATTGCCACACCGGCGGAAATTTTGGTAGTCCTCGCTGAAAGGAAAAACAAATGTCTTGTTCATTACATACAGTAGATGCATATATAATACAAAAAACGCTCAAATTAACGAGTGATTACCTCAATTATTAACTCACCTTAGGATTGGTCTAGTTTGAATTTGACTTGGATTAAATTGGCCTTGACTCAATTTGAAGTGAAGAAGGTGAAGTCATGATAGTTCCCATCCTATTAAAACAGGTTTTTGATATTTTTACAATGAGAACTGCAAGCATTTTATGGTTAGTAAAAGTATCTGCAGTTTCAAGCTATTAAGCATTGAATAATGTTTGCTCGTTTTATTAATTTAATGAAATAGCTACTAAAGTTCATCACTGATGACTTAGTGTTAATTTCCTAACGAACATTTAAATTGTATTTTTTTTTGTAATGGTAAAATGCTTGCAGGTTTTGTTGTAAAAATATCAAAAAACTGCTTTAGTGGGGTCGGAACTAACGAAACTAGCGCTAACATTGGCGCACACGTGGCATCCTACTTTGAGTTTTAAAGTTTCTTTATGTCCTTATAACTTGAAAACTAAGGAGTTCTGGCATTTGGCCATTCGTGAAAATCGATTTGTTTTGAGTTTTTGTACCTATGATTGAAATATGTCAGCACAACAAAACACCCTATATAGTGTTGGTTATTCTTATCAAATAAAATGACATGTGTCTCCTTAAACAAATGAAAGAATGAATAGATTTGGGTTTTTCCTATGCAAAACTTCTATGTTATTACAATGTTCAATTCAGTGCTGAACAAATGAAATTGGTTGGTCCGTCTTGGTTGGTTGGTCTGTCCCTTTCACGCTCTGAAAGGATGCATATTTTAATTAATTAATGATCGTATCTGTGATACGAGTTTCACCAGTGCATAAGCACAAGAACATTTTAACCGTGGCTACTATTAGGATGGATTTATTTATTTGTCATCCACATCTGGAAGATTTGTTTAACGACAATATCGAATCCCGTCATTTATGACAGGTCGTGTACACTATCATAGTATATATATTTGTATTACTGACAGGTGTCTTCTGAGTAGGCTTAGTAGGCAGTGTATACCCAGCATAAGCATAGATAAGTATCAACAGTTTTCTATCCCCAAGTATGCTCCGATTCAACGAAATTACAATGGTTAATTCAATAACTATGCTCAAAATCCCCAATATTATGATATATCATACACACATGTAGATAAGGTAGGCAAGATTTTCACACCGCCTTTTCTTCTCTGTACCTACACACTATGCGGGGTAACAATGCAGAAAAGGTGACATATTATTGCTCAACGCTGTTTCATATCTAGGCTATGATAGGTAAAAGTTGTTCTGCGTTCGTCGCAGGGGTCTGACGTTTTCGGAACGTTTATTTACGATTAAAAGTCACTTTTAGCTTCTCTGTGTGTAATATGATTCGGTCTTTTATTCTCGTCTGAGTTTTTACTTTGTGTTTGGCACTTTCTTATTTGAATAAACGTCCACGTTCTTTTCATTTGTATTTTTTGATGAAATTTGGTACGTTGTCAGCAAGAAAATTTGTACTATCGCATAAATTCAACAATCATTGCTGCAGAGATAGTGCGTTGCTTTCAGTTACAATATGAGTGTAACTAAGTGAAGTTTTGATAGTGTTGTGATATGATTCTTAGTGAAGCTCTTTCACATTGTATTTTATTTTTTCATGTGTCCCAATACCGATATTGATTACCTAACAACATTTCCAAAACATTTTTTAAAAGAGTCATTAATTACATATGGCAGAGAAACAGACACTATTTCAGTTTTTTGAATCGTGAATACATAATTAAAAAATCTCCATTTCAGCATATGCTCACTTAAAAACTGGGCAGTGATAAGAAGATTATATTAAGCATAAACATGGCATGGTAAAATACAATATAACTCATGAAGAACCGAACAAAATTCAAGGAACAACTTTAGAAATGAGCAGAAATTGTTGTTATTAATACTTGTTTACTTGACCTAAAGAAAAGGAAGTAAACAAAACAACGAAATAAATTTCAAGTACATAGGTACTACTGATAACTGAAAAAAATCAATAAATGTTAGAGTTATTATTATCAAAATAAGCCAATTGAATTTTCATTATCAATAGCGATTACGTAACCTGAAAACTAGAACTCTTTTTAATCAGACCATAGCTTCAGGTTTTGGCAATGACTAGTCATTATCAGTATAGCACAACCTAAAGACTAGAAATATTAATGATCACAACATAACTTTTGGCTACTGCAAAGACTAGTCATTATCCATCAGTACACCAAAGCATAACCAAAAGAAAGACTTGCAAAAATCGTTTTAAGAAACCACTGGTATAGAATATAGACACATTAAGAGCGTACAGAGTTACCACTCTTTGTGTGAGTACAATGAATTACATCAGCTGAGCTGTTCTGCAAGTAACTTGCAACACATTAACTACTAGTTTCTAGATCCTATGTATTAATTGAAGGGAGAGTGAGAGAAACAGAAACAAACAGAATGAATTTGCGTTGCTTTCAATTACTAATTCCGGCTTTTTCACTATAATATATGCATTATTGCTCCAGTACGAAAATTATACTTCGCACTCGTAGGTATCACATATATATGAATGCGAACCCACAATGACTAGACATCAATGACTACTGGCCGTATTAGGTGATAAGTATAAATACACTGTTTCGAACCTCGAACAAAATAATCAATAAAAACATTGCGTATTTTTAGCATTTCAGTAAAGTATTTTAACTCTGTTTTGTTTACTTTCGGTTTTCAACAATTGTGAATAATTTTTGCAAAAATTAGAATCGAAGGCACCAAAAAATAGCGACTCCAACCTCGACTCCACCACATCCGAATGAACGACTCCGACTCCGACTTCACCACATTCGGAAATGCGATTCCGACTCCGACTCCACACACATTCAGAAAAGCGACTCCGACTCCGACTTCACACAAATTCGGAAAAGCGATTCCGACTCTGACTCCACCCTAAAACATGCGACTCCGCCGACTCCGACTCCGCAACCCTGTTCCAAACATCACTCTGAGGCCGTAAATATACAGCAAAAATTCGTACAGTCACAATGAAAGAAATATAGATACAATGCTTAAGTTACATCAGATGGCATTAAAATGTTGAAAATCACAGCACACGATGACTGAATTGGTAAAATTTACACAGCAGGTAAATATGAAATCACAAGACGAGAAAATAACTTTGCACAACTGCTGCATGTTCATGACACCAGGCGATCGAGCGGTTATTTCAAATTAAACTGCTTTCATATTGAATAATTTTTCGTATAAAAATCCCATGGATATTCTCTGAATGCAGATTTTAAGATTTTAAAGTGCAATGCTTTTATTATTTGAAAATCCTTTTTTTAACAATGTAATATCAAATTTAAATACATGAACTCTTATCTCCATTTGAAGGCATGATGCCCTGATGAAGTATCAAGGTTCTACTTTCAATCATTTCCGTGTTGATCACAGGTGCAGCCTTCGAATGAAGACCTATTTGCAATTCCAACGATTTTATACGACACTGACAAAACAGAACATATACAATTTTCCTGGTTCTCTCTTTTTTATTCAAAAAAAAAAAGAAGCGTTGCATATTCTCAAACTTGAACCAACCCTCAACGAAAATACGAATGACTTTTCTGCTCAAAATGATTCAATAGGACGGCAGCTTAAAAGTTTGGAACATCCGCTGGATCGTCCATTTCACCGCAAAATCTCTGGTGCCAAAGCATAGCCGTCGTGCAATGCTATCCGGCCATCTTGTGATTTCATTTTCCTGCCGTCAAAATTTCCGATCTAGTGATTTTCATCATCTGTGGTTTTCAATATTTCTATTGCGTTTGATGCAGGTTAAGCATTGGATTTAAATTTTTATCATAGTCTGTACAATTTTTTTCTGCATATTTTTTCTCGAGGGAGATGTTAGCAACATAAACGTCACATATTATAGACTGACAGTGATGCGGACTTTTATAGATTTAGGATTTTAAATCTTTTATAGATTTATTTAGCAGTCTGATAAGCAATTTTCTTTGTATTTTAATCCGTGAAGAACTGGAACCATTTGGTAGGGATAAAAAGTTGGAAAATCAAATTTGGTTTTCGCTCTTATTTTTTGGTGCTCTTGATTTATTTACCCTTATAGTATTACAATGTTATATTGATATACATTACGCAACGGCGAAGTTATTTATTTTTCTTCGTTAGACGTAATTTAAAAATTAAGATTTTATCGATGCGATCTTTAGTAAATTTCTCGAGAGCCATGTACATTTCAGATTGTTGGAAATGAGTAGTATTTTCTTTTGATTTTAGAGGTACTGAGTTCTTACAAATACGGAAACGTGTCTAACACGTAATGTTCTGAGGATAATTTCACTAAAGTTGAGCGAGTATTTCGCGACAAAAGCTACTATGATGGCAATCTTAATTACCAGACCAAAAAATTCAGTTGGAAAAAAGAGAGCATCGCAACATATTCGTTGAACATGATGACTTGAGAATTACTTAGTTATCTTTGTTTACGAGCTGGTGGTTGCTTGCTTTTCAAGACGTGGAAATAACCTGAAAAGTTCGTAAGTTTGAGCAGCACCAGTTTTAATCTTTATTATCATACTGAGGACAAAGAAAATGAACGGTTCTCTCCATTGTATACCCTTTAAGCCTTCTAGAACACTCGCTCTACAGCTAAGACAAATGCATCCATCCAGCGTTGCAGCTTTAATATTGAAATTAACTAGAATTCCATGAAAATACTTTACCTTGAAAATTTGAGGGAATCCTGATAATCTAGTTTACTTACTAACATTCGTGGAAATATAACGATCATGTTTCTCAATTATGTCTCCAGCCGCCGAGGAGAGTGTGAGGGAAGACTGGAGCGTTGTAGGGGAGTACTGCAACAAGTCCCTGCGACTCAAGGCAGACCGCTGGAATAAAGCTGTCCAGCACGCTGAGACCAGAGACCCTGTCTTGAGCTTCTTGGACGGGGACCAGACGGAGGTGAGTCAATAAAGACGTCATCTTTCTGACACCAAAGATCTAGTTTAAGCGAAAGGTGACTTTACTTCAATCGTTAGTTCACTAATGATTAAAAATCGAGGAAAATACTAACACAATTAATTTTTTTACTTGGATAATTTGTCGAAAACCCATCCCCATCATCATTTGTGTAAAATGAAGAGTATGGTTAATACAATGAAAAAGTGTTGCCATGATTAAGATTAAAAACTAAACTTCTATACGTTAAAATGAAAAATTCACCAAAACAAAAAGGAGACAATGCACGATGCATTTACTCCGTTAAGGGAGATTTGAATCAAGCGGGCAATTTCAAATAACCATTCACGATTGAAATGCGGTGTATTAGCTCGCATATTTTATGGTAAGAAGAAATGGAGAATTTAGCACCGAAAGTTCAAGCAGCGACTTGAAAATTTCCGATTCTGTCCCATTGCTGCATCATGAGAACCGAGAAGTTATAAGAAATGAGGAATGAAGGGAAAGAAAGATTTGTCAGTAAAGAAAATCAGATGACGCTACAATTTAATTTGGGGAATGTAATAATTCCCACTTTTGCAAATTTTTTTGTATGCTTTTATGGGAAAAATGGTTAGACTTTTGTCTTTTATTTAGTAAGTCTGCATTGTATTATCGTTATTTAGATTACATCCTATTGTTCTTTTACGGCGCTGTTCGCGCTGATACGTTGAACAGCGTATCTCAAAATTATTTGAGGGCTAAATTCTCTTCAATTGAATCCACTTTGGAAACAGAACTTCAAATGCTTTCCAGTTCTGCATTGTTGCGCTTATAGGTACACTGGAAATTTTGTAGCTTCTGCACATCGCAAATTAACAATACAGGGTTGGAAACTATAGTTTTTGTTAACATTTCTCCCCCACCTTTGTGATAGACGAGATTAAAATTTTTACTAAATGTGGTGTACATAAGTACTCATTTTTTTCAATGGTTAGGTCATAGAGTTTGATTTTTGTTGATTTTACTGTACAGTCGCAATCGTTTACAAAAATGGTGATAGTAATTCATACATTACTAAAAAGTAGCGCATTCGTCGTGAAACAGTTTGGAAAGTCGTGAAAAAGTTA
Organism: Platorchestia sp. MABIK; assembly: GCA_014220935.1. NCBI lineage: Eukaryota > Metazoa > Arthropoda > Malacostraca > Amphipoda > Talitridae > Platorchestia > Platorchestia sp. MABIK. The sequence goes on along the minus strand of JACJUY010008920.1, from coordinate 23,920 downwards.
AAGGAAACTGGTACAACAAGTAATCGACCAGCCCAGGGCAGAAAACGGTCCATCCAAACACAACGTCTCATTGAAAACTCTCGAGAAATATTGAGAAGTAATCTGCGCCTCTCTGCTGTAGAATTAGCCGCAGAAGAAGGAGTTGATCAGACTTCACTGCATCTACTCCAAAAATAAGATCTCAAGGTACATCTTTGCAAAATGCCAAACGGGTACAAACTTTCGGTCTCTCTTGAGCGTATGAGATTGGACAAAATTCGATGCATTCTCAACGCCTTCAACATGGCATGCAGCTCAACTTTGTTTTACGGACGAAAAAAAATTCGAAGTTCATCAAAGTCAAAACCACCAGAATGATAGACTTTGAAGTATAGATGGATAAGTGGAAGGCAGAGGAGTGAAACGACGCCAGAATCCACTGTCTGTGTTAGTCCGCGCTGCAATCAATGGCACTGGGAGGTCTCCTACTATCATTTTTGTTTCTTCAGGAGTCAAACTTAACCCTTTGGGTACTGACGGTTACTACTGTATAGTGCCAAGATGGCTAGTGCTTCCAAATTAGGGCATTAAACATAACTTTGAAGTAATTTAACTTGTGAGGGAACATTTTTAAATAAAAAAAATTAAGGAAATTAATAGCATTCATTAAACAATTTTTTTAAACATTTTGAAAGCCTGCTCGCGTAAATTACCATTCGTTGCCTCCAAGTACACGCCAGAGAGTCCGAGCAACATATTCAATAACCTTTCTACTTAACTTGAGCAAGTTTTTTCTGACCTTCGTTCGTTTTCTGATAAGTTTGGGTAAAACTTCTCAATTAATTCTTCAAAAATTCAAGAGCTTTCCTAATATCTATTATTTCTCTCGACTAGCATAGAGCTTTAAAGATTCATATTTTTAAATTAAAACAAAGAAGTAGGTTCTTGCTTCAGCGAAAAACACACACTGGGGTTATTTCACAGATATTTCAGAGTACTCACAAGTTGTCCCCCTGGATATTTTTCCCAGAACCGTTTGAATTTCGTACCATAGGGTTAGCAGCCAGCGGCGTGACTCTGCTTCATCACTTGCTTCCAAAATGACTCAACGCAATTCAGGCGCACATTCCAGCGTTCGTTAGCAAAGAAGAACGGTCCTCGAGGAGCCTGGATTTGAATCTGCTAAACTTTTCAGTGTGGTCCATCTTGGAGAGTGAGGTCTTCAGAACGCCTCATGACTCGCTTGGTAGCTTGATATCGAATCTGCCAAGAGATTATTGCAAGGGAAGTTCTGCTGGTACACGTAAACATCTTCTGAATGATGATTGCGAACTGAATGTATTTCAATTCTTCTTCTGGCATACAAGCCCGTCAGTAATTGAAGCCACTATTTTTCAAGTATTTACTTTCTAAAGTAAGTCAACCCGAGATGCTGGCTGGCATCTCGAACATCATAAAACGCTACATACTACAGCAATTCTTAGGACATTGTAAAAAATATCATACTTTATAAACATAGGAACTCGTTTTGAATAAAAATGTCTTGTCTAAATATTGCGCTGAACGAATGAAGAATTTCTATTTATAAGTGAATGTACCGGTAGAGAATGATCACCTTGTAGGAACATGGCTTCGTTTCCGCAAAAAATGCTTCGTGCTCCCTGTGAAGCTTTCCGAAGTAGAATGTTGTCTGTCATTGAAACTAGAGAAAGCCATCCTTAATGAATAATTTTGATAAACGTCAAAGAGTTGTTTCAATTTGTTATTCCCAAAAAGTGGTTTTAATTTTGCTGTTTTTTATTAGAAACTTAATGAATCATTCGTTGGTGTAATTGTAATGGACACTGTAATCATAAATACATTCGTACAATTTTTTTTTTGAAAAATAGATTGAAAATTTGAACCAGTGATTGAATTAACGGTTTTGACAAAATTGAAATAATTCACGTTCTGCCTGCATTGATCTTTTAACCATTAGAATTTAACGCGACATTAACGCAGCGATTTTAACTTTTACTCGTACCAAAGAGGTTACATAGCCGTGTATGAATTAATGAAAAAACACAATGAACAGGAAAGCTTGTTACTGTGGTATGATCATATATGCTACTTCAGTTTTTAATTCATCAATTTTCAGTAAATTCAACAGTAGTAAAATTTCACATCATGTTTAACTTGTAGATTACTTCTCAATTGAAATTTATAAACACAGTTACTTCTCAGAAGCTTTTGAATTAAACATGAAAATATTTTATCACAATAGAAATTAACATGAATATCATTAGAAAAATAAATCGTACTTATGAAATGAAAAAAAACCTTCATTTGAGAAAGAGAAGGAATGCAAGTTCGATGAAATCGCACGGCTTATGATTTAATACTATACCCTTGGCAGCTTAAATAATGGAAGGGGGAACGTAATTTCGATAATATTATTAGTTACATCCTCAGTGAAGATTTGAGATGCAATGCTGCTTATCCATCGCAAGACTTATACGAGAAACTCAGTTTAATTAACTGACATGTGATGGCAAAGAGAAAATTGCTGGTGTAACATTTGATAAATCTTTCGTGTGACTGTTGTAGTTCACTGTAGAGAATTCACATTATAAGACATCTGAGAACTAGTCATAAGTACCTCTATCCAACCCACGATTTGTTTCGAGCGTCTACGTCTTTAGGTTTCGCTGATATCAACTGCGCTTCGTAAGATCGGAAAGCCAATTTTATATACAGGGTATTAATTTTCAGCAGGTGCAAACTTTTACAGGTGATGAGAATTCTCAAAATAACCCCTTTTCCATGCATATAAAAAAAATGCAAAACCCTTTAGTTTTCGAGATATTAAGCTTCAAAGTTTAGAATGTCACGTATTTAACAAGTAATTTACGTTTCTAACAAATGAGAATGGAAAATGGAACAAATATTGCGTAAACAGGTGTGCTTTCAATCAATATCTGCAATAATAATTGTTGAAAGTGTCTGCCTCTTGCTTCAATGCACACCTGACACCTCTGAAAAGACCGCTGCACACGAGACAACATACTTTGATCTTGAGCAATATCGCCTGCTGCAGCCACTACTCTTGTCATAAGTTCCATCTCAGACCAATTTCGTAGATCAATGTCTTCATGTGGCCCCACAGAAAAAGTCTAAAGGAGTTGAGTCTGGAGATTTGCAGGCCATGCCACAGGTCCATTGCGTCCTGTCCACCTGTTCCCAAATGTTTCGTTGAGGTATTGGAGAGCATTTCCATCATTTTGAGCAGCAGATTCGTCGTACTGGAACCACATGTTGCAACGTTTACCTAGAGGCACATCTTCTATCAGTCATGGCAATGTATCCCTAAGAAAAGTGAGAGACGTTTGCCCATTTAGAGGGGATGGCATCAGATATGGACCAATGAGGTTGTCACAGACAATACCGGTCCATACATTCACACTAAACCTATGTTGGTAGCGGAAGCGATGCACTTCATCAGGGTTCTCCTCCTGCCAGATGTGCAAGTTGTGCGTGTTAAACAGTCCAGACCGTGTGAAAGTTGCTTCGTCTGTGAACAGAACGCGTTTGAAAAACTGTTCATCATTCTCTACATGCGCCAGGCACCAACGTGCAAAGTTAACCCTTGGGATGTGGTCATTTGGGAGCAGATCTTGCACTCGCTGGTAAGAATGTAAATTGTTGTCCCGCAGAACATTCCACACATCCACAGGGTTGGGGATTCCTAACTTACGTGCTGCAGCTCTAGTACTTCACGAGGCCTGTTACGGAAGTAGTACAACACATCCACTTCAACAACCTTACGCACTGGCCGGGGCCAGTCATAAGCTCTCCGGTTCACATTGAAAGTACCATGTTCACGTAGGCGACGGTGTGTGACCGTAAAAATTCGATGTTCAGCCAGATTTATGTTTGGGAAACGCTCTTGGTATAATCTAGCAGCCTCCCTAGCATTCACATCCACTGCACCATAAGTCAAATGTATGTCAGCCTCGTTTGACAAATGTGCCGCCATGTTACCAGAACGACGTGCAGTAGTGAACTGGTTCGTAAACACAGAGTGTTACCAAATTGTAACTCGATATTACAGTAATTAAAATTCTCGCATACCAAACTTGAAGCTTTAAAGCTCAATATCTCGAAAACTAAAGAGCTTTGCAATTTTTTGTATTCATGAGAAAGGGTTTGTTTTTAGTGTTCCTATCACCTGTGAAAGTTTGTACCAGTTTGAAATTAACACCATGTACATATAACGCCATAAGCTGCGGCTAGCTGGATATTTGGGAATCCAGTTGACTAAGTTAGAGAAAATCTTTCTTCGAAACACTCTAGCGCTTTTAGTTATTAAAAAAACTGCCTGCCATCAAACGAAGGAAGAAGGGATGAACAAAGGAATGGCTCCGACGATGTGATGAAAAAGGAACCTTCGATGGAATTTTTCAAAAATTAAGACTTGGCGTTAACAATGACGACTTAAATTATTTCATGAATTATGAAGTACAAATGAATTATTTCATTCTCCCTATTCTTTCCAATATTCTCAAGAACAGTGGCAAGATAGTGAAAATGGGAATAAATAATTTATTATCCAGGTAGCAAACATGCTAGTTAATAATTACGGATAAAAATGAATAGTTACATCATTATCATTCGATATGTTATAACAAAAAGACGGAAGAAAAAGAAAAATAGAAAAAAATCGACATAAAAGAAAAGAAATTGGCTTGAGTGCGTCTACTCGCACTGATACTCTCAATGCATCCAGGACTTTGTCATATTTATTAAAGAGGAAGGGAAAAACTATACCGTGTGAGAGGCAGGGTTGCGGAGTCGGAGTCGGGAGTCGGAGTAGCCGGAGTCGCATGTTTTAGCGTGAAGTCAGAGTCGGAGTCGCTTTTCTGAATGTGTGTGGAGTCGGAGTCGGAGTCGCATTTCCGAATGTGGCGGAGTCGGAGTCGTTCATTCGGATGTGGTGGTGTCGAGGTTGGAGTCGCTATTGTTTGGTGTCTTCGATTCTAATTTTTTGCAAAAATTATTCAAAATTGTTTAAAACTGAAAGTAAACAAAACAGAGTTGAAACACTTTACTGAAAAGCTACCATAATACGCAATGTTTTTATTCATTATTTTGTCCGAGGTTCGAAACAGCGAATCTATACCTATCACTTAATACGATCAATGGTCATTGTGGGTTCGCACACATATATGTGTGAAACCCACGAGTGCGAGGTGTAATTTTCGTACTGGAGCAATAATGCATATATTACAGTGAAAAAGCCGGAATTAGTAATTGAAAGCAACGCAAATTCATTCTGTTTGTTTCTGTTTCTCTCATTCCCCCTTCAATTAATAGATAGGATCTAGAAACTAGTAGTTAATGTGTTGCAAGTTACTTGCAGAACAGCTCAGCTGATTTTAATACATTGTACTCACATAAAGAGTGGTAACTCTGTACGCTCTTAATGTGTCTATATTCTATACCAGTGGTTTCTTAAAACGATTTTTCTAGTCTTTCTTTTGATGCTGCTTTGGTGTATTGATTGATAATGACTAGTCTTTGCAGTAACCAAAAGTTATGTTGTGACCAAAAATATTTCTAGTCTTTAGGTTATGATGTATTGATAATGACTAGTCTTTGCCAAAAACCTGAAGCTATGGTCAGATACATAAAGAGTTCTAGTTTTCAGATTACGCAATGGCTATTGATAATGAAAATTCAATTATCTTCTTTTCATGGTAATAACTGTAATATTAGTTGATTTTTGAGCTATGTGTAGTACCTATGTACTTCAAATTTATTTCTTTGTTTTGTCTACTTCCTTGTCTTTAAGTCAAGTTAATATAATATGCATTAATAATGAAAATTTCTGCTCATTTCTAAAGATGTTCCTTGAAATTTTTTTGGTTCTTCAAGAGTTATATTTCATTTTATGATTTCATTGTCATGTTTAATTTTTATCTTCTGATCACTCCCAAGTTTCTGAGTAAGCATACTCTGAAATGGAGATTTTTTTAATTGTGTTTTCACAATTAAAAAAAAACGAAATAGTGTCTGTTTCTCTGCAATATATTTTTAATGACTATTTTAAAAATTGTTTTGGAAATGTTGTAAGGTAATCAATCCCGGTATTGGGACACTTGAAAGAATAAAATAAAATGTGAAAGACCTACAATGAAAATAATATCACAACACTATCAAAACTTCACTTAGTTACACTCATATTGTAACTGAAAACAATGCACTATCTCTGCTGCAATGATTGTTGCATTTATGCGATCGTAGATATTTTCTTACTGAATACGTTCCAAAAAGCACCACAAATACAAAATGAAAAGAACATGGGCGTTTATTAAAATAAGCAAGTTTCACATATATAGTATAAAGTTAAACGAGAGTAAAAGACAGTATCATATTACACACAGAGAAGCTAAAAGTGGCTTTTATTCGTAAACAAAAAGTTCTGAAAATGTCAGGCGCCTGCGAAGAAAGCAGAACAACTTTGGCCTATAATAGCCGAGATATGCAATTATTTGAGCTACAAAATGTCACCTTTTCTGCATTGTTACTCTTCATAGTGTAGATACAGAGAAGAAAAGGCGGTGTGCAAATCTTGCCTACCTTATCTACATGTTTGTATGATATAACATAATTTTGTGGATTTTGAGCATAGTAATTGAATCAACTATTGTAATTTAGTTGAATCGGAGCATACTTGGGGATAGAAAAACTGTTGATGCTTATTTATGCTTATCAGGGGATGCACTGCCTACTTTGCCCACTCAGAAGACATCTGTCAGTAATATATATGAATATATCTATATAATAGTGTGCACGACCTGTCATAAATGACGGGATTCGATATTGTCGTTAAGCAAATCTTCCAGATGTGGATGACAAATAAATAAATCCATCCTAATAGTAACCACGGTTAAAACATTCTTGTGCTTGTGCACTGGTGAAACTCGTATCACAGATACGATCATTAAGCATCCTTTCAGAGCGTGAAAGGGACAGACCAACCAACCAAAACTGACCAACCAATTTTATTTGTTCAGTACTGAATTGAACATTGTAATAACATAAAAGTTATGCACAGGAAATACCCAAATCTATTTATTCATTTATTCGTTTAGGGAGACGGCATGTTATTTGATAAGAATAATCAACCCTATATAGGGTGTTTTTTTGTGCGGACAAATCTCAATCATAGGTACAAAAATTCGAAATAAACCGATTTTCATAAATGATGAAATGCCAAAACGCCTTAGTTTTCGAGTTATAAAAACTTAAAGAAACTTTAAAACTCAAAGTAGGAGATCTCGTGCGCGCCAATGTTAACGCTAGTCTTGATAGTTCCGATCGCACTAAAGCAGTTTATTGTTATTTGCACAATAAAACCTGCAAGCATTTTACAATTCCGAAAAATTTGCAATTTAAATGTTCGTTAGGAAATTAACACTAAGTCATCAATGATAAACGTTAGTAGCTATTTCATTAAATTAATGAAACGTGCAAACATTATTCAATGCTTAATAGCTTGAAACTGCAGATACTTTTCCTAACCGTAAAATGCTTGCAGTTCTCATTGTAAAAATATCAAAAACCTGTTTTAGTGGGGTAGGAACTTCACCTTCACCTTTTTTCACCTTTTCACCCATCAAAACTTCACATTTTTCACTTCAAATCAATCTAAGTCAAGGTCAATTTAATCCAAGTCAAGATCAATTTAATCCAAGTCAAATTAAAATTAAAGCAAGCCTAAGTTGAGTTAAGAATTGACGTAATCACTCGTTAATTTGAACGTTTTTGTATTAAATATGCCTCTATTGTATGTAATGAGCAAGACGATCTTTTTCCTTTCAGCTAGGAATACATAAAATTTCCGCTGGTGTCCGGTGTTGCAATCTAAATACAAGCTGTCGTGAAATGTGCTTAAGTATCCAGCATCAGGAGGCAGAATGGGATTCAGATCTTTGATTGGCGTAAAAGATACCAGTCAATTATAAAAACTTCGTATTATACTACTCACTAAAGTTCTTTATAAAATTGTACATTTATGGCAGTTTGTATCCATTCAAATTTTTGTGCCCAAAAGGTTATTTTATGTTACACATATACATAGTAGTATTGAGGAATTATTTACACTCAAATAGAAATTTATATGCGGGAAATTTCACTTTATCACATGTATCAAATCATATATACATGCTCCTAAATAAGATCATCATTAGACGATGTGTATATTTAATCCATAAAAAATAGCAACAAAGTCCTCTTTCGCTCGTCCAAACGATTATCGTAAAAAGAAGTTACAATTTATCTCATCGACAGAGATGCTACATTTGCCTTGGCCAATTAATTTGAAGGGATGGAAACATTTTTATTGCTAATGCAGGAATGTACCTGTGTAACGTACTCCTATCAATTGTGTTCAAACGGAATCGTACATAAGTACTCACTGAATCGCGTTTGTATATTTCTTTTAAAGATTAAATCTACGTAACGTCCAATAGTTCTCTTATGTATTCGCATGTACATGATTTCATACATGTAATAAAGTGAAATTTCAAATATGCAAATCTCTAAATGAGAGTGAAAACATCCCGATACTGCTATGTGGAACGTAAAATTATCTTTTGAACATAAATATTTGAATAGATGCATACTACCATTAATGCTGAATTTAAAATAACTTCAATGAGTAGTACAACACAAAGTGAACTGGTTATATTATATATTTGACTGGCATCTTTTGCGCCCCTCAAAGATCTGAATAACACTCTGCCTCCTGATGCTGGATACTTAGCACATTTTATGACAGCTTGTCGTTAAATTGTTACACAGGCGAAGGTTTTATGTATTCCTTGCTAAAAGGAAAAACGATTGTCTTTCTCATCACATCCAATAGAAACATATTTAATGCAAAAACGCTCTAATTAACGAGTGATTGTGTCAATTCATACCTCAAGTTAAAGTTGGATTAATTAGAATTTGACTTGGATTAAATTGAACTTGACTGAGAATAATTTGAACTTGACTTGGATTTATTCGAACTTGGCTTGGATTTATTCGAACTTGCCTTGGATTAAAATGAACTTGACTTGAATTAAAATGAACTTGACTTGGATTAATTTGAAGTGAAAAAGGTAGCGCTAACATTGGCGCGCACGTGGTATCATACTTTAGGTTTCAAAGTTTCCATAAGTCCTCACAACTCTAAAACTAAGGAGTTTTGGGCATTTAATCATTCGTGAAAATCGATTTATTCTGACTTTTCAACCTACGGTGAAAATTTCTCAGCACAAAAAAACTATACATAAATATATTGAAACGCTAGATGTCTCCATCAATTAATAAATAAACACATGCTCTTATATTTAATTTCCCCTATGTTAATACAATGGGAATTAGCTTGATTGGATGGTATCATAAATACCATTCAAATGATGCGAAAATGCTAACAGCTGCTCACATTTGTTTATAAGTAAAAATTTTGCTTGAAAATTAAATTTATTGTTGAGAAAATGCAGCTCATCGTGGAAAAAAGGTATGGCAAATTTGTTGAAAACTTCTTTGCTAATAATAATTTGAAATGCAATACACAGTTGTTCCTTGCTTGGTTGGTGTGTACGTCTGTGACGTTCATAAGGATGCTAATTGACCGTATCAGTGATAAGAGTTTCACCAGTGCACAAGTACAAAAACATTTTTAATCGCGGGTACTATTAGGATGGATCTATTTGTTTATCATCTATATCTTGGGACTTTTTTAAAAAAAAAACTATCGAATCCTGTCCTTTTTGAAGAATCTTGTACACTTATAAATGTATCTCCATTTCATCTCC
>JACJUY010008920.1:0-10315 GCA_014220935.1 Platorchestia sp. MABIK | reverse complement strand
AAACTCTTTTAAAGCAATAAAAAAAACAATCAGGAAAATCTCATCTTGGACTGAGATGCTTGGAAATGGTTCCCTTAACATCTTTTACATAATGGGTACTCTACAAAGCAGTTTGGGTGCTGACAAACAGCAATAATTTGTAGTTATTTAATTTATAGGAGATGGTTGCTTTATCGAATGATAATATAAATAGGGAGAACAATACAGTTGAGGAACACTTTAATGAACCCAATGAAATTTTAAATAAAAAGCATAGTAATGTCGCATTATCCAACATAAATAGGCACTAAGCTTTTTCAATAAATTTTGATAATTTTCCTTTTTATTATTAGACTTCTTATTCAACAATGGCAATAATATTAGAATTGAAAGAAAATTTAATACATTAAGGTGGAAACTATCTAACTTTCTCTAAATCTTCCCTAATTTTAAAGTTTCCTCGAACTAAAACATCGAAGGTGATACTCCCGCTTTCATTTTCAAAAATAAGTACTACTTGGCAACTCACTACCACACGCGTTCACGTTACGCTCAAATTTCCTAAACTATCATTATTGGCGCTTTTTTTAAAAAAAAATCCTTATCACTCAATAATTTCATTTACATTTGTCCATGTGTGCAAACAAAACATTTATGAACCTTGAACTGCAGCGAAACGAACTATTTATTCATGTGATCACGTGACGATCAACGGCCATTGAAGCAAGCTTCAGCCATCGAAGCGGGGAAAGCAACGTAAGAATGAAACAAACAAAAAGAGAACGGTATCACCTTTACGCTCATCTTGTGAATACATTTGCTCGTAGAATTCGAATTTTCTAACAATAAGTTCGGCAAGAAGAATGACTCATCTTGTTTTCTATTCTTTTCCTAAGAATTCGCGGGTCACGCTGCTTGGTCAAGCTACCAAGGGGAAGAAAATGGTACCGTAGGATATTTCAGGAATATTTGTTCAACTAATTAACTCATGTTTTTCATCATCAAAGTTCTCAAAAGCAAAATGGCTAGATGAAAATCCCACGTAAAATGATAAACTTGATTACCTTAGCCAATTTCTGATGGTGTATATTACTAAATTGATGGATTACCGAAATCGATATCTGATGATAACTATATATCTCTTATTGATGGAAGTTATGATAATCAGATGAGGAAAATTATTTCAGCATAATTCACGCACAAATAACACCCACATGGAAATTTGAACTTACCGTTATTTTACCATTAACTGCCGGCATTTTCGGTCTGATAAATGCTACAGCCTGAGGTAAAAACTGATTTCTCGACTCAAGGAGCCGAGTTAAGAAAGGTCTTCTTAAAACAAACAGTTCGAATTAGGACAAAAGTGAATGCTGTATTAAATCAGAATTTATTTCACTGCAAGAGACATTTCAATACACCTATTAAGAAATCGTCAAGAGCACCATAACAATGCCTACCCACGCTACTGAAGAACGCTCAACGCTCACTATTTCCTTACAACCACAAACAGACAAACTGCACTCGGCACACCGTCGTGAACTTGAGCGGTACAGCGGTCCGCGGGTTTGCTGCTACCTCGCAAGTCAGATACCACATATCGCCATAATTTAGTCAGTGGTAAATATTTTCTCGGACATAAAATTTAACGTGTTTTATCAAAATTAATTATTTTATACCAGATCTCATTCATCCTGACTATTAGTTTCAATTACACTCACTTAGATAGGATGTAGATTTAGAAATGAATTAAAAAATTATGATAATGAACACATCTTAATTAATTTTTTTCGTGTATCAAAATGAATATGCAAAGAGCATATAACTCGCTAACCCAGTAATGACACGTGAATCACTCTTCAGAAAAATTAGCGATCAATTATTTTTATTTCTTGAAGAACATTGATGTAAATTATTAAAAAACGTTACGCTTCGTATAAGCGTGAGCGTACTGTTTCGATGAATGATCGTGATAAGTAAACATTAGGCTAGTGTTGAAAATTATTTTACAAGAAATGATGGACGTGTGACCGTTTCTAACATTAATGCAGGCGGGTTATGAAAGGTCTCGGATTGAATAGTTTACTTCCCTGTTGAGGGATACCGGCGTGCCAAATTTCGACCACTCGCGTGAACACAAACTTGAACAGTCTTTATCCCTAAAAAATAGGGTAAAAACGGGTAATTTTGAGGGTGCTGTCACTTTCAAAAAATGCACCCATCGACTTCAAATTACTCTCATACGAAAGAGCGAAACATTCTCTCTCTCTCTCTCTCTCTCCATATCGTACACACGACCCTAACGTGTGTACGAAAGAATTCACCCATCGACTTCACAGTACTCTTAAACAGGCTAATATTAGTATCCTGTATGTCTCTTTTTTTCTGTACTTGCAAGAACTCACCTTTGAGCACTTCCCCGCAGATGCTGCGGCGTTTTCTTCGTGGAAATATTCATTGAGATGAACTCTTCCGGTGGGAGGTAGTTGGCTTGTTTTGCATTTTATCTGCTGCGCGAAGAATGGAATACGAAAGAATTAAACCCTTTCGGCACGATAATTCAAATGGTTTGGGAAAAAACTTCCAGGGGAAAAAGTTATCATTACCCTGAATTGTTAGTAAAATTGTCTTAGTGTGGGTGCTTTCAGCTTAAGCAAGTGCCTACGCCTACTTATTTATTTTAATTTAAAAAATTTTCAAATCTTTGAAGTTCTATGCTTGGCGACAGAAATTTCCGACTTTGATAATTAAGTTTTTGTATTTACGAAGAAATTATTCATAAGTTTTTGCCCGAATTTATCAAAAATAAACGAAGTTCAAGTTAATAAATCGTTCAAACATTATTAAATGCTTAAAAGCTTGAAACTGCAAATATTTTCCCTAACCGTAAAATGCTTGCAGTTTTTATTGTAAAAATATCAAAAACCTGTTTTAGTGGGGTAGGAACTATCAAGACTACCCCTTATTCACTTCGAATTAATAGAAGTCAATTTCAATTCAATCCAAGTCATGTTCAAATTTATCCATGTCAAATTTAAATTAATGCAACCGTACGCTTAGTTTAGAATTGGCATAACCACTCATTAATTTGAACATTTTTTGCGTTAAATAATGTATCTATTGGATGTGATGAGCAAGACAATCGTTTTTCCTTTCAGCAAGGAATACTCAAAATTTCCGCCGGTGTTGCAACCTGAAGAAAAGCTGTCGTAAAATGTGCTAAGTATCCAGCATCAGCAGGCAGAGTGTGATTCAGATCTTTGGCCAGCGTAAAAGATACAAGTCAAATATAAAAACTTCGTATTGTATTAGGTATTGAAGTTATTTTAAAATTCTATCTTAATGGTAGTATGCATTCATTCAAATATTTGTGTTCAAAAGGTAATTTTATGTTACACATAGTATAATCGAGGATTTATTTACACTCAAATAAAGATTTTTATAAGTGAAATTTCACTTTATCACATATATGAAATCATATATTCATACAACTACATTAGACGATATGTAGATTTAACCTTTGAAAGAAATATAGTAACGAAATCCATTTTTTACTGGTCCAAACGATTTTCGTAAATACAAGTTACAATTTGGTTCATCGACTAGATGACATATTTACCTTGATCATTCAGAGTCGGACTAATATATATATATACATCGGAGTCAGAGTCGCACACAGTAATTTAAGTTTATAAATTTACCTGAACTATTCTGGCCACTTGGTAGTTGAACGCTGAATTTGTGGATTCCAGTCTTCTGAAGCGACTTCTGTGTTTTTCGTGTTTCCTACTGCCTAAATTATTCGATAATTTTTGTACAGTTCACGTTTGCTTTTAATGCTCTTGCTCGGAAACGATTTCAAGAGCTCGAGTTCCCTCTCTATTTTCACAGAACAATGCACAAAATAATAAATGTACACTTTCCTATAGTCCTAATAGCCACAAGTTTTGACCTTTGATGAGTCGAATTTCCGATAATGTTCTCTTGTGGCGAGTGGACAGGATAACCTCGCACCAAAACGCTTGACATAAAACTAACGCAATATGCACAGAGCAAGAAGACATCCCAACCAGCAGCAGGCAGGGATCTCAAAACATCCGGAGCACAGGCCTCTTCTGGGTCCCAAAAACATTCAAGGGCTTGGTCAGCAGACGTATGCAGTGTCAGCAAAATAATCCCGGCGTCTAGCTGTCACTCACAAACAGTTTTTATAAAACAGATTAAGACTTTCACTTTAAATATGAAGTAAAAAACCAGAATTGTTTATTTCCAATAAAAGTTATACAGTTTCATATGCAGAAGCTGAAATCTGTCACCCATCCATTCTTTCTTAAAAATTGAAAACTTCATCGAAACTTATCCATACGAATGAAAAATTAAAACTGAAAAATCTTCATCTCCAAATGCTGATACGATGAATCTATACATCGGGCTGTAAGAATGATTGCATATTAAATTAAAGCGCTCAAAGTAGAAGTTAAAATAAATTCAATCAAAACTTAAAAATTAATTCGGGAGTGTTATATCTACGGCGAGTGAGCAGTAAAAATTGCGGTTCTTATTCGTAGTGATTTAGAGAAACATGAATAAATAGATGAGGATTTATCTTCATCTAGTTATGCATATTTCGCTAAAGCATAACGAATAAGAACCGCAAACAAGTGGCACATAAAATGTAACATACGGAAATTGCCATGTCGCTTGTAGAAAAGCTGATTGAAAGGAAAAAAATAAAAGCATTCAGTGCATATTGGAGCTCGTTGGAAAATTCGATCCCAAATGTCAAGGCCGAAAACACATCAAAGTAGACAATGACGTATTGGACGTGGGCTACAAAAAATTTCTGAATAATTCCATGGCGAAGAAACGTGGTTCTCACTTCTGAGAATATCTTCTTGAAATATGTATTCATGACTCTTTTACTTCGTTCATCCATCAATTTAACTGTTGAAAACAATACCAAAGCCAATGTTTTTTACCTATAGCCATGAATTTTAAGGAAAATATGCAATAAACCCGTGAAAACTCTGAGAACGTTAATATTGAACTAGACGAATCGTAAACGCCTGTTGAACTGAAATTTTTTTTGGAAAAAATAGCCGAAAATACCTGAGCATACATCCTGAAAGAATACGTTGAAGCATCGAAACAGATACATTAAGAATGACATAAACTCCAAATAAACGTATTAGCTCGTACGGAAAACCTAACGCAAAAATAGTAGCGGAGGTAAATGCATGAAACAACATCGGCATCTACGGATGCTTTATTTCCAATTGAATCATGATACTTATCACCTTTTACATTGGTTTTTCAAATGCCTTAGAACTAACACCAGGACGCCATGACGCTTTCCCCCGGTCTAAGACCGGTACCCATTTCAGACACCTGGGTAGAGAGGGGTATTGTGCTTAGAATTTTTCTCCTATACCCAACAGAGAAAATCGCCACCAGCGCCGAGACTCGAACCCGGGTCTCCCCGCGTGGAGTCAGGTCCTATACACACACGGCTATGGCGAGATAAACGCCTAAGTGACCTGATTCAAAGAAATTTGAATAAAAACAGGCATTCCAAAATAATCTGTTATTCACTGTCATATTTTAATGTATCAGATATATTTCCCCGTAATGGTCATTCAATATAATTTTGGAAATGATACATAACCAAACCAAGCGTGCGAATGACCATTTGACTGGTTGAATTCTTAAATAGAATTAAAAAAACGAATAGTTGAGCGCAGGGTTCAACAAATGTTTGAAAAGGAAGAAGAAAAGGAAGTAGAAGATAGTACATAAGCATATGACAAATTATATATCCACCAAAACGCCTTGAATAGAGATCCAAATATACCTTAATAAAAGAGGAAAAACGTAAGCTTTTAATCTGGGAAAATATTGATATAAGCAAGGATATGACACTGAGGTCAATTATAATTATTTTTATTTTACCATGAATTATTTTGCCATGAAATGGTCTGTTGATTGAAAGTTACGTTGAGGATATTATTATTTCGTATGTTAGAATAGAGCTAAGTTAGATGTTTCTACAACACGCGCGTAACAAATGGATCAACTCAAGTTTTTTGACGTCGCGCGAGTCGGAAAGGCTTATCGATAAATTTCTGTAGTTTTCAGAAAACCGTTAGGGTAGTGTGTACAGTATGGTGCGAGAGAATGTTTCACTCTTTTGTTTGAGAGTAATTTTAAGTCGATGGGTGCATTCTTTCAAAATTTACTGCACCCTCAAAATTACCCCTTTTTTAACCCTATTTTTAAGGAGAAAGACTATGTTCAAGTTTGTGTTCGCGCGAGTGGCCGAAATTTGGCACGACGATGTTGAGGGATCCACATTGTATCCATAAAAACTTAATATGTGACAAATATAATAGTGAAATGACACTAGCTCTTTAATGGCCTCGGGGCACCTCTAAATTCAATATTACACCCGAAAAAATATTGCATTACCCAATATAAAAACACAAGTACTCAATTGTGTAAGTGATCATGACTACCAAACATATTCCTACATATTGAATTGAATTGTTTCATACATATTCACTCTATAGATTTTTCCAGTTTTTTATCGGTATCGTTTTGTCAAAAACGTGTGTAAAATATTGTTTATTCGTCATCTAAATTTGTGTCAATGTTCATTGCATTGACCGACTGAGCGAATTTGTGTTTTCATAAACAAATTTTCTAAATTATAGCTGGAACTTGAAGATATTCTGTGTGACTGTTTACTAGTAAAGTCGTAGTTTGAAGTGCTTCTCTAATTCGTAATGCTTTTTTCTAGTAGACGTATTTACGTAAATTTTTCAATGTTCTGTAATAGTTTTCAATAAAAAACATAACCAAAAAGCTTCTGCGTGACAGACCAATTGATTTAAGCTTGCCACCTAAGCTATCGACAGAGTTGTCAAGCAAAAAAAGCTACTTGGAAAAATCCTGAGCCTACGTTTCTCACAGATTAATAGTTTTCAAACAAATCTCATCTTGCAAGCTCACCAAGTGCAGTTTAATACTCAGTTATCACGATTTACAGTTTACGAAGGATGTATCTTCAATGCATTATTTTTTCGTGCATTCATTGTTCATTTTATTTTAAGATAGCTATTCAAAAGAATCTCTCCGTACACATGACATTGATTGTAAGACAAAAACTTGCCATTTGAGTAATAAATTTACTGAAAACATTGTGAAGTAAATAGAATGGTGTCAAAAATAATTCTTGAAATTGTAATGCAAGTGCACACGTAACAATGCGTCTTAGCTACAAGTGCACGTAAAAATTCCCTATTGTGTGTAGCTAAAACTCAAAGCTTCATTTACTCCTTGTTCATTGCAGAAATTTCAGCACATTTTGATAATCCTTTGTAATGACAGACCACATTCTTGTTCTCAATTCACGATTTGCAACAGGAAAATACTTTGTCATTCTCATTGCAGTATTTCAATCGTTTTTTGGTATTTCCGAGTTACAAGTGATTTAGCAACACAATGCACAAGAATTTAATTTTTTCAAACAAATCCATTCTATCCGTGGTCCCAGTTTTCTATTTGTACCGTTTTATCCAAACGTGGGTAAAATATCGTTTCGTCATTTTCCAAAGTTTTGTCAATTTCAATTGCATTGATTGTCCAAAGCATTTTCAAATCTTAAAGCTCATATTTCGGTTGAAATGTTTGCTCTTTAAAGTCCTTGAGTGTTTAGGCCTGTTAACACGATCATAGAGTGCGCGCGTGAGCAGTGAAGAGAGGCGCCCACTTGCTCTCGCTTCGGGCGCATTTACTTGCTCAATGACAGTGCGGATGCAATGACATTGACAAGCTCTGGCCAGCGTGAAGACGAGCAGAATCCGCAATGTCATTGGGTAAGTAAATGCGCCTGAAGCGAGAGCAAGTGAGCGGGGTTTGCGCCTCTCGTCACTGCTCAAGCGCGCACTCAGTGATCGTGTCAACAAGGTTTTACGCTTAAGAAATGCTAAGGTGTAAAATCCACTAGGTTTACATCTACATGCATCATAGCGAGTAAAATTTTACGCAAGGTCCAAACGTCATGTAGCTCTTACAGAATGGTTTCAACTATTTTTACTACAATATAACTATGTGAAAAACTTGAGGAATCGAGGCCGCATACTCCTACTTAGAAATATCTGCCTGAAACTATACACTAAGACTCGAACTTTTACAGGGAAAAGATGGAAGCAGCGAGTAGCATGTATTGTAGCGTGAATGATCAAAGTTTTGTTCTATTTATCCAGAGCAAACCCAAACATGATCAGAACAGAGAAAACTACCTCCCAACAGCAGCATCAAACGTCTCTTTGAGACAGCACTGGGTCGGCCTCAAGCACACATGCATGAGCAATAAATTAAGGCTACCCCAAACTTCCCTCTCAAATCTCAAAACAGTGAAGTGGTTCAAGTATTTTTTCAGTTTCCTAAACTAAGAAGAGTGAGTAAAGTGCAAACTCAATGAATGGGAGAGTTTCATCCATAACATCTTCTCTAACCCGTTTTCTCCGTATGCCTTCATCGCCGTAGGAGCTGTTTTTATTTTGGTGAAAATATAGCGAAACTCGGATTGGAAGCGAACCAGGGTCGTTCTTGCTTCAAGAGCGGCACTTGACCCCTGGCGTCACGACGAATCTCTCTACATCAGAGTAAGGGCAAGAGTATCATCTAGGCATGATTCGAACCGTAATATATGCTATAGAATTAGTGTTGTAGTGATTCAAGTGGTCACTTAGGTTAGGCTCTACACATACCTAAGATAATGAGGAAGATAGTGGAGATTTCAATACCTTAATGGGGAAAATGGTACAGGCTTACTTTAATTTAAATCTCACAGAAACTCCAACCAAAGAAACGTTGTACAAAACCAGCAAGCCCACATGTAATTACAGGAACAATAAAACCACATTGAATCGTCAGGGGATAGTTAAATACATTATAATTTTTCAGAGTTTATACAAAAACATGACATACACGAATAATAAAAATTACTGATTCTCTATTTCAGGACTCAAGAGTCACTCTGGAAATTTTAGGAGACAAAATAACCGCTAACATTTCAATTCTTTACGAGCTAGCGGCTCTAATTGGGCCCACAACCCCACACTGCAGACGCGGGCAGCGGAGCATGTCGGCAGCAGCTGTCTCAAGAGATGACACACACTCGCTCCTTTAGTATTTGGGTCGCTTTTCCCTAGAAAAAACGAACAAACATCAGGTGAAATGAATATCGCCCTTGAACTAATACTGTGGCTGATTTTGGGAGAAGAAACTAATTTGAATTTAACATTTAATGGGTGGAGAAAAATTAATAAATAGCATTAGAGACAAATAAACTCGCTGAGTGTTCAAGTTTAAGATTTCCATCTTCAAGTTTCTCATGGAATAATACTGCCGATCAGATAAAAAAAGTGCCACGTCCATTTTACAAGATTTTTCAGGAGAGCTCTTTTTATAGAGTTTTTTTTATTACGTGAACAGCACCTGACGGGAGGTCGGGTGGGTAAATTAAAACAAGCAAAATCCTCTGGCCATTCAACATAGATTCAATATGTTTTAGCAGCAAGAATCCTGGAAACTGAACTTCGGGAACAATACTGGCTTCACAAATATTCTTCATTTCCAATTGCAGTGGACTACTAACAATATACAATGGGCTCATACATATGAGGTGCACAATAATAAATTCATAACTATACTGCAATTCATGGGCCCAGAGCAGCTAAACCGCAACTTAGACGCAGACAACTGGATCGATCACATGAATCAAACTGTGCAGGTCAGCATTGTTTTGCCCAAAAAAAGACAGCATAGTCAGCTCTGTTATGTCTGCTCCAAAGAAAGAAAATTAAATTCTTTATTGACTTCTCCAAAGGAAGAAAGCACAGTCAGTTCTGCAGTATTTCCCCCAAAGAAAGACAGGCTGAGATAGGAGGCAGGGTCTAGCGTGCAAACACATCTTCAAGTCTTGACACAAAAGGCCAGAGCAGGAAAATATGAGCTTAGCTACCGTTAGTACTGGACATCCACTTGAAAGAAGCTCGGCGACGCATAACAGTCCCATTGAGAAGGCATCTGAACAGCATAATACAATATATATATGTTCATAATACAATATACATATGTTCATATATATATATTTATATGAACACATTAAATTTGATAAGTAGGAAGCCACACGGAGCTAGTAAGGTATTATACTCACGGCGGACCGGCGCCAGCCTCTCCTTTCCTTTTCTGCAATATTGCCTGGATCTGCTGCCACTCTCGACTGAGTTCGGCGTTACGGTCCTTTTCACGAGAGCCTGCAACAAGAAAA
>JACJUY010008919.1:21386-35596 GCA_014220935.1 Platorchestia sp. MABIK | reverse complement strand
TCACCCTGCAGTGCTGTTCAGCCCTGGCGTCAGCTGACGGTACCCTCATGCCGACACGGCCAGATGCGTCACCCTGCAGTGCTGGGCATCCCTGGCGTCAGCTGACGGTACCCACATGCCGACACGGCCAGATGTGTCACCCTGCAGTGCTGGGCAGCCCTGGCGTCAGCTGACAGTACCCTCATGCCGACACGGCCAGATGCGTCACCCTGCAGTGCTGTTTAGCCCTGGCGTCAGCTGACGGTACCCTCATGCCGACACGGCCAGATGCACGCTGCACACAACTGTATCTACAGACAAGGGATACCTGCATTCGCTGAGGGAACACATTTTTATGACCAAAAAATGAACAAACTGGAAATGAATTTGCACAGATACCTGGCTTCACGGTGGGAAAATTACGTTTACATTATCTGGATCTACATATTGAATTTTCTTTTATGCGAAAATCCTACGCTATAATGAAAAAAATTATTTCTAAAAACCATCCAGAAATCTAGTAATATTTTATCACAGAAAACTCGAAAACATTAAAAAATTTTTGCAGAGACGTTGCAGTGATTCAGTAATTCAGTAATAATTGAATTAATGATAGTGGATCAATCCGTTTGCTAAGATCTCTTATCCAATGTAAAATAAGAGCAGAAGGACTCTTGTTTAGAAGCAGTCTCAATAATTTGAGTCTGGACGGGCAGCGAAGCGCTGCAGCCACCACGCGCTCACCACACCAGAGCGCTCGCTGTGCGGTTGCCCTGGCCACTTCACTGCACTCAACTGCTGGTGGCCAAGTTTGCTAATACAGAAGCTCCTGGCAATACGTATTGCAGTGGGGCACTCATGTAGGTTTCAATGCATTAAAAGGTCATTTCTTAGAGTTCGTTCTCTAGAGAAAGAAAATTTATCGTTGATTTCTAATCTGAGGCGACACTAAACTCCAAATAGACCTCAGAAAAGTAGCGATCATTTGGAATCACTACACCGATATTTAATTGCGATAAGAAGGCAGAGTCGTTTATTGGGACTACATTGACAAAAAAGCTGATTATACGCATATTGTTGTTGTAGGGCGGAGGGGCAAAAAAGTCTAAAGATTTGAAAATTTTCGCGTTGTGTGGCAATATATTTGGAAGGAAATTAGGCAGTTTCCTCGAAACCACAAATATTGGAAGAAATAGTGACAATACCTTGTAATCAGTTTGTAAAATTTTATTCCCTAGGTTATTCATCAAGAAAAGTTTAGATTAACGAGAGGTTAAGTTAGCAAGAAGAAGAAATTGTGCGAGAACAAGAATTAAGTCACAGAAATTTAACAACTGTGAGCAGCAAAAAAATTTTAAAACACTGGACGTGACCACAAATTTCAGATGCGATAAAACAAACAGGACAAAAGCACAAATTTTGGTCAATGTCGGAGCCATGGACGACACAGATGTGTGTGTAGCCTAACAAATAATCTCAAAAGGTGAAAAGATGTGCAGGTTTGTTGGTGAAATGTGAACACTATGAATATTGACTCAAAATGAAACTTTCAGAGAGTCAGAAAAAATCAGAGAAAGTAATAACGTTATTAAGGGATGCGCCTCATCAGAAGCGAGCACAACTCGGTGAACTTCATTATTAGCCTGCCTTGTTTCTAGTACACATTTCACATCCATGGCATATTATATAATTCTCTATGAAACTGCAATGAAGATTATAGTGCAATGTTTGACCTAATTTCGAAATCAGTTTTAAATCTCTCACTTTTATCAAAAGGGACACATGATTTTTTTTCGTTCATTTACTCCTGAAGCTTCCCGCATCTACTATATATTTTTAACACCTCAGGATATATCTTTTGATTAATGATGAAACCAACGGATCACCAGAGTACCTTTTCAAGCGGAGCTGACAGCCAGCGCGCGTTGGAGAACAGTTTAAATATCTTTGGCTTCGGTGCAGATAAGTAAGCGACCCAGCTGAACAATTTCAAAAGCTTCAAAAACCTCTCAACTGTTGGCCGACTCAAGATGGAATTGGGATAGAGAATAAGGATTGAAGACAACTTGTGACTGAGAGTTAGGTCGATTAAAGTATAAGACGCCCGTCTTAAAGTGAAACAAAGGCTCACCGCAATGGAGTTAAATTTGAAATTGAAAACCCTTATATATTTTTGATAGAATCAGAAGACGTTTACCTGTGGTTATATTGCTTTGAAGCAGGTTCGTGAGGCCATACATATTGTTAAGAAGAATCGATGCATTTGCTTACAACTGATACAAGACTATATTTATTCTAAAACGGGTGCAGAATAAGGTAGCGCTACCCTGAGTGACACCTCAAAGAGAGATATGTATGTTTGTTTCGTTGGAGTTAGCCAAAGATAAGAAACCACATCAGGCGCATAAGCAGGGTGTGATAGGAATTGAAGATGTGAAGTTAACACTAGATTCAGTTGGGTGGACTCATAAGCGCAGTTTGCAGACGAACGACTGATCTGTTGTCTCGTCTCGTGGATTGTTAACGATACTTATCATTTTATGCATGAATTGAGGGTACCCTCTTAAGGTGCCGTATCTTAATGGGAGTAACTTCTAGCGAGCGGACTTTTAGAGCCCGGGATGCCTAAGGTGCTCTACAGACTAACACTGATCGAATTTATGTTAAGATGGAGCCTACTAATTGCTCTAGCGTTCTCATTTATTATTGTTGCTGATGATCATATGTCAGAAGTTATAGCTCCGCACCTCATGGTCATCGTAGTTTCATCCGAAATAGATAAACCAATGCGCTAGCATTTATGAACAAAGCACTAATATCGCTGATCAATAAAAGCAGGTTCTTCATTATACATTTCCTCTTTGCGTATGATTAAGAGGTTAACGGGTACTGGAAAACCTCCACAATGTTCAGCGTATATTTTTGTTGATATTGATAAAGCGCTTCATTGACAACTTATTTTCAGGAGTCGTCATAAAATTAATTCATGTAGGAAAAAGTAATACTCTGGGAATTGATGATACCTCGTTCGTACCTATCAGGGTTAGAGCTGAATTGAGTACCCATCCTGCTTTCGTTACAGATAATAGAAAATGAGAAATTCGTCATTTACGGAATTCATCAAGTGTTGAACCTATGTCCGCACTTTACGAGGCCTTCCTATTCATTATGAAATAAAAATTTCCGAGAGGATATAGTAGCTGATGTGTATCCACCTAATGTGTTCGTAACCGTCATTTTGTAATTGAAATTTATAAAATAGCGTGAAAATTCTGCGAATATTAAATGAAACGCATCCTCCCAAGAAACGCTTCATGTGAACACGGAAAATGTAACCGGTCTACACAAAAGTTGCGAGCACTCACGCGGACAAAGTAGAACGGAAAGAGACGAGCGTAGTCAATGTGTTTTCTGACTGGGAGCTCATGAAGATACTTCTCTGCACGCAAAGCGCGTCAAAACCAGTCCTCGAGACACAGACACGAGGCAGAAAGGACGAGACGACGCAGAGGGAAGTGGAGGAAGCAAGAGTTGTGAGGGGCCATCTCGGCCCGAGGGCATCAAAGAAATGCACTAAAAAGCGGGCGCAGGAGCGGTTACCAGAGGCAGAGTGACAGAGTGACAAATTGGCCAGCGGCGCCGTGATGTGGGATGAGTCGAGCTCTGCAAGAAATGCCAGAATTCGTTCCCAGCAACAAATTATGGTCTAGAACCTATTGTTTCTACAATATTCTTTTCACGGATTCAGTTCGCGTATCACAAGTTCGGTAATTGTTTTACTATGAGCTTAATATCTTCTAAGTTGAATTCGAACATGGAAGTTTTGAACTTATACTGAAATCTGTATTGCATTTCGGGATTGGGCTTCTTTGAATGTTAAAAATTGTAAAATGTACTCCTTGGAATAGGAATCATAACGCGCTAAGTTCACTGCTTCACGCAGCTGAACTCAGGCAACCAGAAAGAGTAAATGCAAGTGCAAATTTTCCTACCATAGCGTGTTGTTTTCTGCTGGTCTTATTCAATTGTAATCGAGAGCACCAGACAGCTGATGGCACGAGTTGAACTTGGACGTCTAGAAGCTGTGTGCGGTAAAATATTTGAATTAAGTTTTGACTTTGATACTTCAATGTATGAAAATTTTGGCAATGACATAGCTTGAAAGTTGAAACAGAGTTTTCATGTAAAGGACAAATTGAAAATTTAAATGGAAAAGATAATCTGACGAGTGACAGTGTAGAAGTGAAATTGTTTTAATTTAATTTAATTTTGTTGAAGTATGCCATTCGAAAATAAAATTTGCATGTATATCTCGTAAATAGAATTTGAAACAGACACTTGCTTGTTGAAAATGCACCAAATGTCACCGTAAGACGGGAGAGTTCCAAAGCTTACGAACATTGGACTCCTTGATCTGAGTATTGCAATTTGAAGCCAACTTCTGAAATCCGAGGTTGGGGGCATTGCAAATATCAAAAGATATCAGACTCCAGAATTTGGCACCGGTGAAAAGAAAGCTATTTTAAGATCTGACTTTTGAGTAATACGGGACTATGAGCTGATTTCTACTTCTCGCCAGCCATGGTCGGCAGTTTGAGCGTTAAGTAGAAATCGAAAGTATGAATTTTAGTCAGATTTAAATAGTTTTCACATGAAATTGCAAAAGAAAGTCGATGGTTGTCAGGCTGTTTCAGAATTTCTAGGTTCCTGAAAGAAACGTTTGAAAGAGCGTTGTATAATATTGTAAGCTAGAGAAAACTCTCATAGCCTTTTCTGGACCGAGAATATTCTGTTAGTTTTACTTTAGCTCGTTCCAAGCTACGCTTCAATGCTGCGTTCAATATACGGATGAATCTGGGATGCTGGGATGTACGTAACTAAGTGCCTTATTAACATTATTATATAAGAAAGTTATAGCCTCCCTTTAACCACGACAAAGATGTTCCAAGAGAGGAAGGAGGAAGGTACCATTTAGGATGGAGTTGAGGGAACGTAGAATCTATGCACAAGGTACACAGAAACAGTATGCTAAGAAAGAAGTTCATGAAACAAGAAAAAGTTGAAGAAGAAAGTAGCAGGTGCTGAAAAACAGGACAGCAGTGAACCGAAAAAAGATGGTCAGTATCAAAACAAAACCAATTCTATTTCAACAAAAAGGAAGCCTACCTAACGTTGAGCTCGGGCCCTCACATAGTCCCCATGGGAGTGCCAATTCCCAAAGATACAATTGTTGTATCCCCCCCCCCCCTGAGAGGTAACTAAGTGCAAAGTTTCGGTTGATTTGAAGAGCTTTATACGTACATGATTGGAATGATTATTGGAGGTAAAATCTCCTTCAAATAATATACACGAAAATTTTCAGCTGACAGTTTTGTGAATTATTTAAACGGTGAAGGAAGAGCTTGCGCAATTGCTATAGATGAATGATATGACCAAGATCATAAATAGCTTCAAACAAACGACAGCAAGACCTTAGTATCTCAGTTAGATAGTAAAGGGAGAACTTGCATAATTTTCACAGAAAATAATAATTAAGTAGGGATGAGAACGAACTAAATAATGTTGGAAGAATAAAGCATCCTGAATGTTTCGGTAGCGAGTGAACGAGACTCTTGACGAAAATGATCTAATAAGATTAATAAAAGCAAATTCACAGAATTAAGCTTTTAAAATTTTTTGATGAGTACTGTAGCTCGCTGTAACTGCAAACCAAAGCAACAAATGGGACAACAGAGAGAAAATTAGAAATTTTCAAGCATATGTGAAAAAATTGTCCAATTATACTTCTGTAGCTCCCAGGTACAGTAAACTCAGGCCACCTGAATAAACTTATTTTTGCTGGTGGTTAATTTTTGCAACTATAAAATATTGATAGCACAGTCATAGTGTTTTAGTAGCGATATGAAAGTTGGCATTTCTCGTTCATTTTTAGAGATTTAAGGCCACCAGTGAAGCTGTCGTTCATGCCGCCTCCTCGTTTGTTCTAGGTAATTCCTGCAACAAACTCAATAAGTGCAGTGAAGCCCTTCATGTGCACATCTATTCGTATTCTAGATTTATACGAAAATTTTCATATTTTAGCTACAATTTTCCCACTTAGATAATAAGGATACGGTAATAATGAAAATATTATAAAGTTTATATACGTTTTATGATACAAGAACCACTGTTGATTATAGAACCAGAACTATGTTCTCGTCTGTAATTTTACATGTTGGACGAACAGTCACGATAACACATAGAGGAAGAAATACTCTCTGGAGGAGCCTGCGACCTCGAGGGTTAGGAACTCTTCACAACGGACGAAGAACACGAGTCTCATGGTATGTGCGCAACAGAGCTTTGCAAAAAGTTAAAAAAAAACGATTTATAAGTAGTTCTTTCTGCAGCGTTGGGCACACAGCACCCCACCGTCAGCAAGGCCACGTGCCGGAGACGCCACGCCATCTGTTTTACGCTCGTGACGAAGCTGTCCTCTCCAAGTCCGACATCTTCGCGCGCTGTACCAGGACTGGCTCATTGCGCTGAGAGGAGACCCAGCGCCAGCAGTGTGAGGGCAACGAGGAGTCCCGCCATGGCTGCCGCGATCCAGCGGCGAGCACTTGCCCGCTGGGTCGCATCATGGCGAGGGCAGCGCGCGTGTAGTGGGCCAGGGTGGCCTTGGTACGGGGCCGCATGTCCAGTTGAGGAGGAAATATAAGCGTCATGAGATGTATATTGTGTCGCAGAAGTTGTACAGTCCGTATCGGCACGCCATACACAACTGTTCACAAGTAAACTAGTACTGGAACTCAACTCTGAGAGCACAGATGTTATTCGAGTTGGAATAAAATGCTCTAGTAACAAAAGGATGTTTAGTAAAAATTCAGTCGAAGCGGCGACCGAAACACTCATTAAGCAAACAAAATTGTCGATGATCATCAACATCAAAGCACATGCATGAACAAAAAGGGAAGAGGAAGGGAAGCGGTGAAAATAGGGACAAAATCTACCCTCCCTGTCTCGTTGGAGTTGCGCTGAGCTGCAGGGGCTGTTTGTGCCAGAGTCTGTGTCAAAATAGCTGCTGCTCGCATCTTCTGAGAATGTTGCCTCGGAAGATCGGTGCTGTCCTAACGCTCGCTGTGTGCAATGGCTGCTCAACTGATGCTACTTCTGGGCTGTTCGAATGACAATTTACTGAACGAAATTTATTCTATGATCATGGGACTTAATTGCTTGAAATACGACATTTTCTAGGGCGTTAATTCTACTCAAAATCTTGGCAACTAACATTCCTAAAGCTGCTGTTTCAATCTCCAGGACCCTGTTGCAGAGCGCCAGTCTGCAGAGCTTCTTCTGTATTTAGGCCGTACCAGCGCGCAGCTCTGCGCTGGAGGCAGGTGGTGTGGCGGTGCCTGTACCAGCTGCTCTCGTACCAGCTGTGCTCGTACCAGCTGTGCTCACACCAGCTGTACTCGTACCAGCTGTACCAGCTATGCCTACACCAGCTGTGTTCGTACCAGCTGCACCAGCTGTGCTTGTTGCCAGCTGCGCGGTGTCGCTGTAGTCCAGGTCGCTGGTGGAGACCTCACTGTGGGACACTCGCGATGTGCTGTGGTCCACTTCCGTACCTCCACACCCTTCTGAGGAAGAGTGGGCCAATTAATTTCGACAATGTAAAGCATTACTGTACGTTTCCTTGCAAAAATCTTTGAATATCGCGGTGCAGTTATTAACTTTAAATGATTTAAGCAAACCATGTTCTGATTAGCCAGAACGCGGGTTATTTTTGAAATTTTCTTCATGCTCACGTTTTATCCCACTTATATCACCTAAATTGCAGTCAGTAGCCCTCGATGTTTGCTCAGTGCTCCTGGTTTACTCGGCCGTCTCGCGCACTACATTGCGGTTTGCTGCATGTGAGGTCGTCCCGGACGCAGACTTCCGAGTAGCTCGCTGCGGGGCCACTGATTATTGCACTGCCTTCAATTTTGCTCCTCGAAATTGAATGGCTTCAACAATCTTTTCATTTCGTACTTCCTAGTCTTCATCCGAGGAGGAATTTGCTGAGGAAATCCCTCGCAATTTTGCGGTGTTATAATTGAATGCCCGTTTTTGATGTCCGTCGCTGAATTCGAACAAATAAGAATTCTGAAAGGGACATAGAGGAGTGTTATGTCTTGGTATTGTTTGAGAAATGCTTGCCTCATTGACTCTCGAGGGAGTATCGTGTATTACAGTCCCAAACTTTGATTTAAATGAGTTTTTTTCTCGCAGCACGTTCTAGTCCTATGGGTCACATGCGTTCGATGAGTTATCTGCATCAAACTACTCGGACTAGCTAGAAATTTGATCGACGTTCCCTACGGAGAATTTTTATTTAGAATGGAGGTTAGATGAGATTTTACTCATCAGAGAAACTAGTTCTGATGAATTCTCCTGCGTTGACAACGACGTTGAACTGCTTTCGCTCATCTCCTGGAGTTCACAGAAATTTAGCAGCCAATAACTTCTGTTTAAAATAAGAAGAAAATGGCCGAGTACAAATTTCTAGCATGAGCTCCAGAAATTCTCAAACATAAGGAAGTGGTATACTGGATACACCAAGGTAAATTATTCCTCGGGTAGATGCTGTCAAATGAAATCATCAATTTCTCTTCAAATGATAAGTTTTTTCAAAAGCATAACACAAATTCCAAGTTACAATTAACGAATTGGGCTTCCACCCAAAAATACGATGCTGGAACACGAGGACTTGACACTTAGCAAAGCAAGCGTCCAACGACTGCAGCGGTCACACTAGCCCACCATTTGAGCCCGTCACTTCTGAGAGTCTTCCTTGGACAAGATAAGCTCAGCTATATCTGATCAGTTGTGACGAGAAGCAATCCTGTGAGGTGTCAAAAATTTATTAACGATCGATAGATAGGAAGATTGCTTGCTGCCGGGGAGGTTTTCCGTTTTGTTTTCTATCAAATTAGAAACGATGCGAATTTTCTCGGGGGTATAATTTTCAAGGGAAAATAAGGCAATAATAAAAAGAAACAAGGACTAAAAGAATATGATCATTTTTCACGCATCACACACAGGCATTTCAAGAAATTTCATTCACCTATATACATTAAAGAACGAAATATATGTGTGAGTCTGAGTTTAGATTCGTAACCATTTCGAAGGAAGTTCACTTTCGACGAAATATTGCTTACATCAGCTGGGGAAATTACCAACTTTATTCTTATTCTTATTCTTATTCAGAATGACATACCATATGAAAGTTCAGGAGTTTTAAAGTTTGTGCATAGAACATTTCATTTTGTCACCCGGAAAGAAAATATTTCCTTTGTGATAAAAAATGTGATCAGAGCAAAAACTTCAAAAGAGTAATTGAAGCTGTACGAAAACATTGATTTTCATAAGACATTTTCTGTGCAATATTAATGAAACAAGCGAGAAGGAAAATTTTACTCATTGCGATGATAGAGTCAAGAATGATGGAATGTTATCCAGTGATAGCTTCAGGCCACTCTGCGAGGCAGCGACACCAGCTCCTGCAGCTGATCCTCTCAAAGAATTAAGCTCGTGAAATGAAATTAGAAGAGCGCTTTTCGGTTCTTCCTTCATTCGTCGCTTGCACTGGTGTCTTTAGAGATTTAATCGACCATTTTAGTTGGGGTTAAGCAAGTTCAAGAAATAAAACCTTCAGCTTTTGGTGAATTCACTTAATTTAACCCTTAATTAGACGAGAAACTTCTAAAATCCGAGTAAAGTTAGCTCAGCTCTCCGAGTTTTTGCCTGAGGGAAGCTCAGGCTGGCCCGTCACGCAGCGGACTGGCGCACCGGCGCAAGCGCGGCCAGAGCGCGTTTTGTTCGCCTCCCTAACTTGAGCGTTCTATGGATGTTTTATTCCAATCAAGCATGATACATATCATCTTGTACATTAGTTTTCGAAATGCCTCATAACTAACACCAAGACTCAATGACGGTTACCCCTGGTCAAGCCTGTACTCATTTCCGACACCTGGGCAGAGTGGGAATTGTGCCTGTGTTCTCCCTTTTCCCAATGGGAAGAATTCGAACTGCCGGGATTCGAACTGCCGACACCTTCCCCTGAAGAGCACGCGTTTTTAACCACTCGGCCACGGTGACCTCGAGTGCACTGTCGCATTCATGTTCGTATTGAACTGCAGAAACATGTCAAACATCTGAACATGCAGAAATATACATAATACACGCTACATGGGTACTGGTTAATAATTCGTTATTTCTTCTTCGGATAGCGTTGGGAGCAATGGTTGGTTCACAACTTCAACTGCCGTGTCAGTTTGTTGCCACGCGCCAGAACTGTCGCAACGCCGTAGATGTAAGACCGAGTTCAAGTTAGCGTGATGTTGTTTGGTGCGGTAAACACGTGTTGTGTCATACCAAATGCAGATGAACGTATTAAGCAGTGACAGTAGCAGACAACATTTTTAATTTTTGTAACGCAGTAACTACCATTTTTAGTTGATTTGGGATTAGAACAGAGGTTCTCTGAAATATGCTTAATAAAGATCTTTTTACTTTGAACTAGTCGGCAAATATGCATTCTAGAATTTGATTGATTGCTACTTTCAACGTGACACTAGCAAAATCTTTGTTTTCTGTCATTCAAATCACCGGATTTTTTTTAGGCGTCTAGCTGAAGCTGGTTTGATCCCTGAAACATTCTTACAGTGATACATGATTAAGAAAAATTTAAAAGTGAGAATTTGAAAATAAAGAATATGTAAGAAATGCTGTCGACTATCGTCACAGTCTTATGATTTTGTATTGAAATTACTTTGTAAGCTAAATACTCTGATGATTAAATGAAGATAATGCGTGATGTGTTCTTTACTCACCACGCAAGAAGTTTTCTTTGTATCCGATAGAGACAGGAGACAAAAAAATGGATCTATATCAAGAACCTCAGAAGCATAAAATCCTAAATTGACTCAGGACAACCGTCCACATCGATCACAGAACACCGACACAGGAGCAGACATGCGTGGTTCACCTTGAGCTACTGAAACCAGCTATTGAAGCAGTAAATATCGTTTGCTCCGCCTACCGCTGATCAGTTGAAGCATGCGTTGACTGACAAGTTCCCAGTTTAGGTCACAAGACACGCGCAAGTGATGCTGAAGGATGACAGCGCCTCATCACAGCAGCACGAGACGTCAGGCCACCACCCCCGCATGACTGGGAACACTCGCACACGCACCCACCGCACTCACCAGACTTGGCTCTCTGCGGCCAACATTTGTTTCCACCGACCTCTCACGCACCACCCCAGCAGCCCTTTAACAATTTCGAAGATGTCGAAAAATATGCTGATGGGGTTACTTGAAAATATGAGCGATTTTAGTGAAAGGGCACTTGCAATTAGAAGTACTGGGGGCGAGGGGCAAAGTATATAGCCTGCGACTGCGCAGACTTAAAATAAATCATTTGCTACCTTTTTCCAACGGTGCTATTGTTTGTTGTTAAAAAATTAAGAACTTTCAACCGGTACAACTGGTTATAAATGGTGTACTTATATCACATACGAGGTTCATTACGAAACGATGTGCACACGCATTTATGCGTACAAAGATCGGCATAATTACTGGCACGCCTTCTTGAGAAAAATTTTCAGTTTATCAAAAAACAAAGTGTAGGCAATAACTCAAACCATGGGAAAGGCTGTCCGTGAGCATTCTGAACAGTGAGATAATACAGTTTCAATCGATCAGTTCCTTATTTTAGCAAATGTGCGTGGTCCGATACCTGATCGTTCGATACTGGAGCGTGACGTGGCTTCCTGGAATCTGAGGCGTTTTGCAGGCTGTCGTCATCTCTTTTGCCTGGTAATTGGGGAAAAAAGCTATCCAATTTCCTTCAACTTCTACTGAGTTCTTTGCAAGAAAGATTTTAGTTCCCTCAACAACTTGAAAGACAAAACCAGGTGACTAAAAAAAAAATAAACACAGATTAAAAACTTTAAATCATACAATCTGATGACTAAACTTGAGAATTTGTTCTCCAATTTCAGTTGTAAAAAACTCAAATCAATCAATTAGAGATTGGTTAGCATATATATGTTTTTGTACAGTTGAATATTCAACTTTATATTTATTGTTCTTCAAAATTTTAGGTACGGCTCGAAAAGTTCAGTTTCGAAACGAAAATTTCCACAGGATGCCTGAGAAGTGCAAGTTTTCAAGAATTAACTTCGGTAATTGATAGAGAGAGTCATGAGAGGCTCCGTGATGTAAGGGCAAAGCTAGTGACTTGAGCGACAGATATAAGTTAGAGGGCGGCACTTTGATGAACTTGGAGCAGAGTCAGTCCCACCGGACGCTCCCGGTCCCGCTCGGCGCGCTGCAAAACTGGCTTAGGTGTGAACTCCACGGAACTGAACACAACAGCTGGTGTGAGCAAAGTCGTCTGAGAAAAGTCATGTATTAGAGATTTTCATAAAAGGATACAAAAAGCGAAGTTTGGTCGTCACTGCAAGCCAACGTTTTGATGGGAGGAAAATTCTGGATTATAATTCGTCAAGCATATTTTATTTCAACATCTTACAAAATAATTCTCAGTATTCCTCAATGAACTAGCTGTGTAGGTAGGGTTTAAGCCTCTAACAAACTACAAAGTAAAACGTTTTAAATAATGGCTGTAATATTACTGAACTTCCCACAAAAAATACGTTCCTGCTTGTACGCAATAAAATTTCGATATACAGCGCAGAGTTGATTTTAATTAGAGGTAATTTTCTTGATGCCAGATAACAACACAAATGACTCGTGCTAAATGGGCCGAACTGAGCTTTTGAAAGCAATATAGAGTAGAGAAGAGGCGAAATGGACTAATAATTTCTAAGAAAGGTATTAGTGTGAGTGTTCATGCAGTTTTTTTCTCCTGGGTGATTTCCATTGACCATTTACGTACAGATCATTTGACATGAGTGGCTGAAGCTGCCGTCTCTGTCTGTCTAGTACATGGGAGGGAAAAGGGAGGTTGGGCACTGCTAATGGTACCTAATATGGCTTCCTATCGCCATTGCGTGCGATTAAATAACCGAAATGATGATCATCAGATATCACATTGCAAGAATGCAATGCACACAATATGTCATTTTATGCAATGCACTTACAGCAAATAGGGTACTTCCTCTTTAAGTCTGCAACTGAAACTATCGCAAATTTTTCTAGAACTTTCGGTGAGCTGAGACAGTGGCTTGTGCGTGTTGCTCTGTCGTGCCCGCGTTGGAACTGAAGATTGAATTGCAAGTACGTTCACTTCGCTCGTTGCTGGCCTCGCTGTCGCAGTGTGGCTTGATTTACGTGATATCGAGCGGCTCTCAGTGAATATTTGTTTCACGAGGCTAACACACTTTTTTGTTAAAGATCTGTGTTTTAATTGGGCTACCCTTGGCCTGTTCAGTCATGTTGTTTGTTCACTAATTTTCTATTTTAGAAATAAGTTGGTAATCACCCGTTGCGCGAGGGTAAAGAGTTCAGCTACGATTCGAAGCAATTTACGAAAACTGGCTCCAGAGTAGACGAAAAACTTTTTCCACATAGTGAACAGTTGGAACAGATGGTATCCACATTGCTGCGTGTGGGGAATTATCATAAGATGGAACGAGGTGAATGTCATCTTACGAGAGAAAGACTTCATTCTCAGTAATATGAAAACAATTCAGTTTCTTTTATGTTTTTTAGTAACAGCACGTTCAGCAGCTGCCAGCCGAGAGCTGAGTTTTGCGCAATGTTATAGCTGGAAGCAGAACGTGGATTGTGGCAATCAAATAAGCAAACAAGATTGTCAAAGTTTCACAAGCATAAGTGTACTAGACCACCAGTGATGATAGATGGGCATATCTCCCCACCTGCCTAATTTTGTGTGAGTCGTTCAGTGGCTCTCATCTCCCAGCCGCCGCGTCCTTTGCGCAGCACAACCTCCCTCAATCCTTCCTCGTACGCATCCCTGTATCCAAATGACAGTTCCAGCTCGCCTTCCTTTATCCATGATCACAGTTCTAGCTCACCTCCCTGTATCCATTACCACAGTTCCAGCTCGCCCATTTGTATCCATGATCACAGTTCTAGCTCGCCCTCCTGTATCCATGATCACAGTTCCAGCTCGCCCATTTGCATCCATGATCACAGTTCTAGCTCGCCCTCCTGTATCCATGATCACAGTTCTAGCTCGCCCTCCTGTATCCATGATCACAGTTCTAGCTCGCT
>JACJUY010008918.1:14746-27001 GCA_014220935.1 Platorchestia sp. MABIK | reverse complement strand
TTCTTTCGAAAGTTACAAGTGGGTCAACTTATGTTTTTGGACGACGCGCGAGTCGGAAAGGCTTATCGATAACCTTCTGTTTTTTCTAGAAAATTGTTAGGGTGGTAGTCGTGAATTCAATATGGGAAATAGAGAATGTTTTGTTCTTTCATTTAAGAGTAATTTGAAGCCGATCGGTGCATTCTTTCGAAAGTTACGAGCGGGTCAAGCTGTGTTTTTCGGACGACGCGCGAGTCGGAAAGGCTTATCGGTAAATTTCTGTGTTTGCCAGAAAACCGTTAGGGTGGTGGTCGTGAATTCAAAATGGAAAATAGAGAATGTTTCGTTCTTTCATTTGAAAGTAATTTGAAGCCGATCGGTGCATTCTTTTGAAAGTTAGAGCGTTTTCCATGAGTCTTCCAAAACTACCCCATTTTTACCCTGTTTTTAGGGAGAAAGACTGTGTTAAAGTTTGTGTTCGCGCGAGTGGTCGCAATTTGGTGCGCCGGTTAATAAATGTTGGTTATTTTTTAATACACTCAGGACGGAGGTAGCTTGGTTATTACTTTCGTAATATTCAAATGAAAATGAATCTATTCGATTTTTCTCTTGCTTGTAGGTATGCAGTGACCCATGAAGATATCGGCGCAGATATCTTCACAAATAATAATTCTTATTTGTACCCACACTGTGTTATCAGCTTATGTTGTATTGATTCTCATGGGAAATACACGAGGTCCCTAGCTCTTGGCTTATAGGCCGTATTTTTATTGTTCTAAATTAAATTTTCCAAGCTTGCCATTTTCATTCCTCCTGTTTATTTCAACACCAGCAAATTTCTTTCATTTTTACCTTGTTTCATGAACTTAATTGCAGTTACTATACGCAGGGAGCTGGGACACATATTTTGCATATCGTTTTCGTTCCCTTGTTTATTAATATATAAATTGGACCTTCTTCCTTCCACTTTTCGAAAAAATTTCTTGTATTTAGGGGATATGAACTAACTTTAATCAATCATTTTAAAAATTTTTTATTGAATTTTGGAAAGTAGAATTGTGAACAGAAATGTAAATGAATTAAAGTAAGCGGACAAAAATAAAACGAGTGCGTGTATGAATTGGTAAGGAATAACTTTACTTTGTGCATGTGTTTAAATTTTCGTGATAGGTTGTGAAATTTTTAGTGTAGATTTAGTATTGAGAAATTAATCGCTTCCCAATAATTTAGATAGAGGTAAATTTCATTTGCCGAAATTTTTAGTGAATTTTTATGTAACATGATTCTCAAATACCGAGTGTTCTTTTTCGAAATCAATCTAAATCTGCAAGTTGTTATATGAGTTGCTCCGAAATGATCAGCAATATTTATAGCTAAAATTATAGCCTGACTCAAATGTAACCTCATTATCCAATTTCGTTGTGCATTGGTGCAAGACGGCTGAAAATTTATTTTAGAATTGTGAAAATGAAATAATCGGGATGTGAACGAGGTTTGACCATCAAATTATTCATAACATATTTACTATTATATAGGAAAACTGATTTATACGATTTTTAAATTTTCATAAGTTACGAGTAGAGAGATAGGAAAAGTATTTTTTAACATGTGTAATACTGACAGAATGTATTTATGATTTCCATGTTTACATACGAAGGGCATGTTATTATTTAAAAATTCAATTTTTATCATTTGCCCGCCACTATTACCTTAAGAGCGCATTTCAAAAATAGTTGCGGACTAAGAGACAATAGATAGAAGAGAAAGTGTCGCTTATGTCGCGATTTCATATTTGCATGAATTGAAGCAGAGAGGTTTTTAATTTTGATTCTTTCAATGAATAAATAACGTCAGCTCAAAAACTTTTTTCTTCCAAACATCCATAGGACCAGAGTTCATCTAAATTTAATTGAAAATAATTATTTGAAATGATATTGCTTTTCGTTTCAAGAACAGTCACGATGGAAAATATTTTGAACAGCCTTTGAATGTGAAAGTCGAAATCTTCTATTTTCGTAACTTACAAATATCATGTTAGGCAATGTATCAACTGGATTAACTTAAGGAAAGTATGCCAAATCGAGTATTGGATGCTTAAGATAATTGTGATTCATTATTCTGGGTATGATATATGGAGTTACTCCATCAAACGTCTTCGAGAAAAATTCTGTAAAACCTCGGATAGGTTGTTGTATCAGACATCATATAACTACTGAATTTAAAATCAATGACAATGTTGCGAGTACCTCCGGTATGAATTTAATGTTTAAAAGTTGTT
This sequence comes from Platorchestia sp. MABIK, assembly GCA_014220935.1. Taxonomy (NCBI): domain Eukaryota; kingdom Metazoa; phylum Arthropoda; class Malacostraca; order Amphipoda; family Talitridae; genus Platorchestia; species Platorchestia sp. MABIK. Next base: position 24,744 of record JACJUY010008918.1, on the reverse strand, counting down.
TTCTCTGTGTACTGGATACCCAAAAATTGTTTCTATCATTTTATTCACGAACATAAACAAATATCATGTTACATTCTTATTCCTAATACCTAATATTAAATTTTTCAATCCCCGAATTGGCCGGCATAAATTAGTTTTCTGCAACTTTTTGACATCAAATTATGAACAAAAATAAGAAAGTTCTATGACAAACCAAAATATTATGAGAGTATTTGCGCACTCTAAAAGGAAAATGGAATTTTACAATATTTTACTATTTCTCAGCGTGTTGCATGCTCTACCATGCAAGCAGGCTGCCAGGTAGCTGCTGCACGGGAGAAATAACTCTACGGATCTGCTGGGACTTCTCCGAAGTTCCTTTCAGAGGAACGAGCGGAATTTGTGTTCCTAACGAGGCCGAAGAGTGATCAATTCTCGTAGGAATAACACAAATTTATTCTTCCCAGTCTCGTTCACATGGAACAATAATGAATAACTATTGCTCTGAAGTGTTTTTTGACCAAAAACTTACCTTTTCGTATAGCTGAAAGTTTTCTCTTTCTAATGAAATAATATGAAGGCCATTAAAAACAAGATAAGTGGTGTAAATTATCTTTTAATGTAACGAATGACTTTCGGTCTGAACTTGCGTTCCTTTAGCTGCAGCCAGCAGCCGCGCTGCACTGCACTCCGACAGCACTCGCTCTTCAGTATGCAAACAGTAGTAGCCAGAGGAGGTTCGTGACACTTCTGTCTCTCCATCCAGCCTAAGTTCATTCTTCCGCCTGAAAAAAAAACAAAGATGTATATATTAAATCATAAGAGTTTGATTAGTTGTATGGTAGAACCTTTTAAAAACTAATTTTAGACAACATTAGTTCTAGGCTATTGTGACAATTTCGATTTCAAGGTACTTCGAAAAAGTTCACATAAATGCGCTAGACTGCTACATCTAGTTCCAATTTTCCATAGTGTCCAGGCATAAAAAGTTCCTTGAAATTCTTCCCTGCGCTATAACTTGTTAAATACTTATTTGCGACGGAAAATGCATAGATGAAAACTTGTTCATTTTGATCTAATTAACTATGCTTCGGCACAACAAATACGAAAATCGATTATTACCTAACTACACATTTACTCAAAGTTTTTGTAATTGACTTGTATCTTTTATGGTGCTCAAAGATCTGAATCACACTCTGCCTCTTGATGCTGGATACTTAGCACATTTTATGACAGCTTGTCTTTTGCAAGAACGATTGCAAGGGCAAAAACCGGTTTTGCAAGGGCAAAAACCAGGCGACATTTCATTTTAAAAAAATCTGTGTGTCAAAAGCAGAACGTTTCGGGCCTTGACCCATCTTCAGCTTAACAATCTGAAATGACAATAGTGAAACATTGAGGACCTAGATCCATCATTGGCTAAAACAATCTGAAATGACAATAGTGAAACATTAAAAACCTATGCTAGAGAAACTGTTGGTATCTCGACAGTGGCACACATAATAATGGAAGAAAGTGACAGGGGGATGAGTAAAGGTTCTAACCAACTATGTGAAGAGGGTGAGCGCTCTGCATGACATTAAGATGAGGCTTTAATTTGTGGATGTAGAGGGACTCCACAATTCTAAGATTAACTAAATAACTGGAATAACCTAATATGGAAAAGTCTGATTCAGAAATTGATACATTGCAGTGAAACTCTGTATGAGACCTAATTGAGAAATGGGGAGGATGGCAAACTAACTAATAATACTAAACTTAGCTCAATTATATATTCCAAATCAGCCCAACTGTTTCTACCGCAGAAAAACAAGAAATGTTTTGTCGTAATTCTAGCCATTGCTCGAAGCTGAGGTCCTCTGCGGACTTGGTAAGGCAAGATTTAATTGCCTTCCGCAGTAAGGGGTCTTAGGCTCCTGTCAAATCAATTAACCTAAAATCAATAGAGCAAGTAATCCACGACTAGCAGAGCAATTCCTCACATCTTCGGTTGCAAGCGTATTTGCAAATTCCTAATGTGCTTCTGCGCTTGTTCTGTCGAGTCCTACGTCACCACAGTGGATTCGGACAAATCAACGTGAGCGGTCGTTCGCGGCTGCCACGTCAGACAGCATCTAACCGCGACCACGGGTGCATCCAAATCTTGCGCTCCGCTGGTCTCTGGTCTACAAATTCCTCGCTACCTTGGACCCTTGGTCCATGGACACGCGGCTATATTGAGAAGAGTTCACCTGAACATTGTTTTCGAAGGTGAGAATTCCCTTTGCCGCCATGCTCTGCGTGTCTTATGATTATTAAGCGTTACCGACCCTTAAGGGTGTCAGGCATTTATGTGAATTTTGTGCCCCGTTAAAATTGGGGACTTTGTGGCGACTTTATAGCCGGGTGGCATCACATAAATTTTTTCGAAAACAATTCTGGTTTCGAAATCTCTTTTAAAAAAACAATTATAAAATCTCATTAAAAAAAATAAAGAGACTCCTTACAGTGAGTTAAAAAAAAACTCTGTAAGCTGTGCCGCTTTCTGCTCAGTTGTGCCAAAATGGCGACTGCACCGGCTTGACTTCAGCGCCATCTTGCATGATGGAAGAGCTTGGCTTGAACCAGACTTTGTAAGTCCTGGCTTCTATCAATTCTTCTCTCTAAAATATTTTTATTTCTAAAAGAAAAAAAATTCATTTGTGTAAAACAACTTACTATAATTATCAATATAAAAAACTTCCTTATGTGTAAAAACGTGCCGATGTCCATGGTGGCGGGGAAGGATGCTGTTTCATTAGATGTAAGAAACGTGATACTGTTTGTTGTTAGTTGAAATTCTCTTTTTTTCTTGCTTGAGAAACCTTGCACTACAGGGTTTTTCTGGCCTTTGTTGGATCTCTTCTAACCTTTGTTAGGTTCACTCTTAAAAAATAAAAAAAAATTGTTCTAAAACGAAAAATTTTGAATGTGTAAAACTGTAAAATTATAAATACTATGAATTGAAAGTGTACTTGGGGGGCAAATGTACTATTTTTGTGTATTTTCTATTTTATAAATTGATTTTCTATGTTATATGAAGGGATGTCACTTGTCTACTCTAGGGTGTAGACATAAAACAAGAAATAATTTTCCTTTTTCCCCATAATTCCAATATAAAACTTGATTATGGAATTTGAAAAAAGTTCTGCCATAGCCTTAAGCATTAGGTTGCGAAGCATTAAGTGCAGTATTACTGCTTTCAAAAAAAAAACTCTCTCTCCTGACTGTGAGACTGCCTTGCTAGTTGAAACTGTCCCTCAGTTGAGTGGATTGCTGCAATCTTATGGATTGCTGTCCTCTACTTTTCCTTTATATGCAGAAGAAGTTGCAGAGGAGGAACTAGAAAAAAGGGCTGAGTGTGAAGTGCAGGTGATTGAGTTGATAGTTAAACTTAAAAATCAAATTTCCCAGTCACAGGTGCTAAATGCTAGTGATACCTGTGTACCTACCGAGTCTAAATCTTTCTCTTCTGATGTTCCTTTAAATATCTTTAGGGCACCTCAGTTGACACTCAAAAAGTTCATTGACATTGAGGGTTGCCACTTTAACTTCTTACACTTTCAAGAGTCTTTCACTAATGCCCTTCAGGCCGACCCAAACATGAGTGAAAAGCAAAAATTTATTTTCCTAAAAAATCACTTACAAGGGAGAGCTCTCAGTTTAATAGAGGGACTCCCTAATGAAGAATTTAGCTTTCAGTCTGCATGGACATTGCTTAAGTAAGATTTCCTCAATATAGATAAGTTGATTTCCTTAGCTCTTGATGAGGTTCTCAGCTGCCCCAGTGTTCAAAGTCTAGCCGAAATAAATTCTTTCCTCTCTAAGGTTAAATTTCGCCTTCCTGAGTTTGCCAAGTTAGGTTTGGATTTCTCTAATGAGATGTCTGGAAACCTGCTTGTCTCTTTCTGTAATTAAAACTAAACTTCCTGAATTCTTCCTGCTGGAACTCCTTCGCTATTCTAAAGCGAGTTTCTTTTTTTTGGAAGTATTCGAGAATGGTCACAAAGTGCTCTCTCTCCTTGAAACTAAAAGTAAAGCTAAACCGTCTCTTGTATTCCGAAATAGGGAAGTGGAAGTGGGGACCAAGACTGAGGTTAGGGATAAAACGCAACATTCTCCTGTGCCTAGAAAACTGCCTGTTGTTAAGGTATGTCGCTTCCGTAGCCAGGCTAAACATGCTTCATTTTCCTGCAAGAGATTTAACTCGCATGAGAAACGTGTGAAGCGGGCTATTGTGTTGAATTTATGCACTATCTGTATGAGCAGTAAACATTTAGCCAGCGTGTTTCCTTCAAAGTTAAAGGTCTCCCATTTTTGTGTTCCTTGTGTAAGGCTAACACGCACGTTAGCCCTTTGTGTCCCAAGTTTATTGAAACTAATGTGCTTAATGCAACCTCCACGTGACGGTTAAAGGCACGTCTTAGGATGTGCCCTCTCTTAGCTCATACCACAAAATATGGTGGTGTTACTCAACGCATTATATATCTTATAGACACAGGAAGTCAGACGTCATTAGTTGACTTAGATACATTAAGTCCTGACTATTCTGATGTAGACCTGCAGAAGCAAACTGTTAACACTGTAGGTGCCTCTGTTCCATTAATAGGAAAGCAACTTAGCATTGAACTCGTGCTTCCAGATAGTGAGAAGCATGAGCTTGACGTTTTTGCAATGAAAAATTTAAGTCTCCAGATGGGCATGAAAGATATGAAGGCTAGACTAGAAACCTTAAAGACCAAATTACCTATTTCTACTTCATTTCCTGAAGTGATTGATTATAGCATCCAAGTTCAAGGGATTTTGGGTATTGATGCTTTTCAAGCTTTTAAAGTACTTGAGCTTCAGAGTGTAAATGGCTGTAAAGTCATGCGAGCTTCCAACGGGTTTCTTCCGTTTGGGGAGTAAAAATGTTACAACTCCTCTTTAACTTCTCTTGTTGCTTCTAAAACTAAGAAGCTAGAAAATAATCTTAAAACTTCCTTCCAGAGGAATGTTAATGTGAAAACTATTAAACCGTCTTTGTCGCTTGACAACGAGACTAAACCGAATCCTGAAAGGAAAGTTGCTAAATGTAAGCTGAATGAAAACCGTTAAAGTAATATCCTGACTAATTTCTTTGATACCCCAAAAGTGTGTGCCTCCATATTGGACGTTTCTGACGAGTGCGAAGTTCAGACGGGACTTGATCGACTCCTTGACTTACAGTTAATGGGTATTCCTGCTAAAGAGGAAGAAAATGATAAGGAATTGGAAGATTTCAAAAAAAGCATTAAGTATGAAAAAGGTAGGTATTCGGTCCAGTTACCCTGGAATCGCCAACTTTTGGCTAGAGTACCTAATAATTTTGTTTTGGCAAGATATCTTGTTCGTAGAGTAGCGAATGACAATGCTCAAAAGGGGATCGAAAGGGCCTATAACGACGTCTTCCTTGAGCAGCTTGAATTAGGTATTATTGAGCCTACTTCTGTCAAGAGGATAGATGTGCATGCGCACAAATGGATCCCGCATAGGACTGTAATTCGTACGCATGTAGAAACTTCTAAAATCCGGCCCGTATTTAATTGCTCTTTTAAAGTCAGTGGTTTACTCAGCCTGAATGAAGCCTCTTATGTAGGTCCTAATCTGTTGAACAATTTGTTAGGACTTTAGATCTATTTTCGAGCAAATTCAGTAGTTGTGCTTTCCGATATCTTTAAGGCATTTTTTACAAGTAAAACTTGCTTGTGACTTTGACCGAAATCAATTTAGCTTTATTCTTTATAAAGACAATAAATTCTTGTATTACCGATACACTACTCTTTTGTTTGGATTTGTTGCGTCGCCTTACATTCTTAACTATTTGCTCAAATTGCACGCTCAAACGATCTCAGATTTGAAAATTAGAGACGTTATGGCAAACAAGCTGTACGTCGATAATTTAGTGTTTACTACCGAGAATCCTGAACTAGCGCTTAGAACATTTCGAAGCGCCAATAGTGCATTTGAGGAGAGTGGGTTTCCATTACGCAAATAGAAATCCAATAATTCTAATCTTCTTTCTCAAATTGACCCTGCGCTATGTAGTGCAGAAGTGCACTGCAGAGTGCTGGGTTACGACTATTACTCCTCTACTGATCTTCTTTCTCTGTCTGTGAAAAAGTTGGACTCTTCGTGCAAATCACGAAGAAAAATGTTGTCGGAAGTAGCTTCTGTTTATGACCCCTTGGGGATTTTTTTGCCATTTTCTGTGCGAGGTAAGCTTATATTGAGAAAACTAACGACTTTGAGGCTAGGTTGGGATCAGGATGTTCCGGAAGATTTATGTAAGGAATGGCAAAGATATTGTCTAGAGTTTTTGGAGTTGGAGGACCACGAGTTTCCTAGGATGACTTTGGCAGAGACTAAAACTACCCAACTTATTGTATTTTGTGATGCCAGTGCTAGCGCCTTTGGTACATGTATTTATGGAGTCCAAGAGGAACGCAGCGCATTTCTTTTCTCTAAAGTTAAAGTTTCGCCTTCTCGCCAACGAACTCTTCCTTCCCTTGAGCTCTTGGCAGTGTTTCTCGCCTATCAGTGGTATCTCTTCTGAGTGATGTGAACTTTCCTTATAAAGTAGCTACTATAACGATTCTAACTGATTCACAAGTAACCCTAGCTTGGCTCTTGAGTGGCTAACCTCCTCGCAAAAATATATTTGTAAGCAATAGATTAAAAGACATAGAAGCTACGCGTAAGCAACTAGAATGTAAAACCTTGACTGCCTTCAGCTATGAGTATGTACCCACGATGTTTAACGTAGCCGATATGCTTACTCGTGGTGTGAAGGTGTCTAAATTTCTAGAGTGTAAACTGTTATGGTTAGAAGGTCCATCATGGATAAGAGACAGTAGAGATAGGTGGCCTAAGGGTCACTTAGGATATTTTCCCCAGCAATTTATTTCTGATACGTGTATTGCCGTTAATGTCACTCCCCCAGGTGAAGCTTCGGTTGTGGAGCTTGAGCGCTTTTCCTCCTGCTCCAGACTATTAGGTGTGGTTGAGAAGGTATTTAGAGCTGTAGCAATCTGGAAGCGCGCAGATCCGGGAGGGGCAAAAATGCGAGCGTTTCTTTACCTAATTTCCTCTATGCAAAGAGAGCATTTTGCCAGCGAGATAGTGGCCTTGAAGAACAAGGATACTCGTCCGCCTTTGCTTGTTAGATCTTTTAACTTATTTCTTGACTCTCATAATTTAGCTAGATCTAGCAGCTGCATAATTTTGGCAGAGGAATTGGACTACAATACTAGAAACCCTATTCTGTTGTCTAGTTCTTCTCATCTAACCTATCTTCTGATCTTGCATACTCATAAATCTCTTAATCATTTAGGTGTTGAATCTACCGTGCAAAAACTAAAGTTGGATGATTATTTGATACTTCGCTGTAAGCGCACAGTTCGCAGCATTCTATCCAAGTGCATAGTTTGCAAGCGGGTGAACGCTAAAGCTTTTTCCTATCCCGACCCGCCTGCGTTGCCAGACAGTTGGACTAATTTTGTAAGACCTTTTGCCACCACGGGAATGGACTTTTCAGCTCATTTCTGGGTATTAGACCCTTTTGGTCATAAACAAAAAGTATATTCATTATTATTTACATGTTTCCAAACTAGAGCAATTCACATAGAGCTTCTTCCTTCCGTGACGCTGGAGGAATTCTGTTTTGCTTTTATTCGCTTCACGAATGAAAAGGGTGTTCCTGACACAGTTTATTCAGACAATGCCAAAACTTTCCTAGCAGCTTCTGACCTTTTGTCAGAAATCTTAACTTCATCCTTGTGTGAAGAACGCTTCAGAACCTTTAACGTTAAATTTAAAACTATCCCGATCTAAAGTCTACAATTTGGTGAGATCTGGGAACGTTTATTTAAATCTATAAAAGAAAGTCTGTATAAGCTCTTTGGCCGGAGCACTTATTCTTATTCCACCTTTTTCACTGCCATTTTTGATATCACTTGTAATCTTAATCGACGTCCTCTTTCCTACACAGAGACGGAGGACACTATTTTGCCAATTATGCCTATACAATTCCTTCAACTTTATCCTTCTTCTAACGCTTTAATTCCATCCGATGAGGTCCCTGACTTGGAAACCGAGGACGCTGAGCGGCGAGAGAGTTTGCTCTCCGCGCTTGAAAGGCGAGACGTTATGGTGGCCAGGTTCAGGGAACTCTGGTACTCCCAATATTTAATCAGTCTAAGAGTTCCATATCCTCTTAAATCTCTGCCTCTTAACAATAAATTTCTATCTGTAGGTCAGATTGTCTTATTAAAGGCATCCTATAAAACCTAGGCCGTTTTGGACTTTGGTCCGTATCATCGCGCTGCTACCTGGACGCGATGGTAAGGTCCGAGTTGTTAGAATTAGTAAAGCTGATAACTTTGAGTCTGCCGTCAAGATTTTTCTCCTTTACTCCCTGGAGTTAGCTGCTTCTGATTCTGTTTCAGAGGAGGGAAAGCGCAGAAGGGAGCTCTGGTGAGGAGTTACATCCTTATTTCGAGCCTCCAGAGAGTTCCATTCCTAATGAGGGGAGTTCTCTCTCTATTGAACGCCCATGAGATCAGCAATACACTTCTGAAAACGATTCCTCGGAATCTTCCGAAGAACCTGAAATGGAGGCAGCTGCCCGTCCTAGACGGCAGGCAGCTCGCCAGCAGCGTAGCAAACTTGCTGATTTAATTAGGAGAGGTCATCTCTGATTTCCTTTTCTACTTTATCTTGCTATACTAAAAATTTACATGCGCATATTATGAAGTGATAGTACTTTCTATATTTCCTCTAGAAAGTATTATGAATATAATAAAATGTTTTGTATTTAAAATATAAGTAACGGAAATTTCAAAATGAAAACTCCGTTTTTTTGTTTGCCGGGATTGTGTCGAAATTCTTGCCATTGCTCGAAGCTGAGGTCCTCTGCGGACTTAGTAAGGCAAGATTTAATAGCCTTCCGCAGTAAGGGATCTTAGGCTGCAGTCAAATCGATTAACCAAAAATCAATAGAGCAAGTAATCCACGACTAGCAGAGCAATGGTGGGGGTTCCTCACATCTTCGGTTGCAAGCGTATTTGCAAATTCCTAATGTGCTTCTGCGCTTGTTCTGTCGAGTCCTACGTCACCACAGTGGATTCGGACAAACCAACGTGAGCGGTCGTTCACGGCTGCCACAGTGCCACGTCAGACAGCATCTAACCGCGACCACGGGTACATCCAAATCTTGCGCTCCGCTGGTCTCTGGTCTACAAATTCCTCGCTACCTTGGACCCTTGGTCCATGGACACGCGGCTATATAGAGAAGAGTTCACCTGAACATTGTTTTCGAAGGTCAGAATACCCTTTGCCGCCTTGCTCTGCGTGTCTTATGATTATTAAGCGTTACCGACCCTTAAGGGTGTCAGGCATTTGTGTGAATTTTGTGCCCCGTTAAAATTGGGGACTTTGTGGCCATTTTATAGCCGGGTGGCATCACAGTATATAACCTTGCCTTATATAGGGTCATCATCTGAAACCCTTAGAAAAGAATTACTAATGTTACTGTCTTCGTTCTATCTGCATATTTCTTTTCAATTGTTAGTAAATAGTTCACTATTGGGTAAATTTTTCATTCTAAAGATAAACTTCCTGAATGTCTCCGCTCCTGCCTTGTTTATAAATACAGTTGTGCACAATGTGCATCTGCTTATGTGGGCTCAACGAGCCGCACATTGCGTGTTAGGTGGTCGGAACATGTATAAAATATCCTATATTAAAAAAAATGTAAATGTAAATCTTCTAATCATTGGGTGTCTGACTACGTCCTGTCGGTGGCATACTTATTTGCAACCTCTTATTTCGATGCCAACTTGTAGTCGGCTCGCACTGTTCAATGTTCCTCAGACACCTCTCTAACCCAACCGCGCACACACGTCTCAGCTCTGTTCAGCTTGTCATCGCCACTATGACGTCCCGCCTCAGCCGTGGAATCATGGAGTGCCACCTAGACATGT
>JACJUY010008918.1:0-10982 GCA_014220935.1 Platorchestia sp. MABIK | reverse complement strand
AGGAGTACATTGCCCTCAATCAATTTTCGACTAGTGACATGGGTATTACAATACTCGTGTGTGTGTACCATTTAAGTGTGTTAACTTTAAGATGTTTTAAAAACCAATGATGGTAATTTTGTACCATCTCTATTGGAAATAAACTGTTTTTCTTTTCTTTTTTTCTTTCTTTCTTTTTTTTTCTTGTGTTTTGAGATGTTCATTTTGATTGATTTCCTTTATTTTGAGTTCAAGTTTTGTTCTTTATGTTCATTTTACTTATATAATATGCATTTTTGATTTATTTTGCTTTACTATGCATTAAGAGATTCATTTGCTTCAGATTTCTGTTTAATTATTGTTTGTTTGTCTTATTTTTTTGCAAAGCCTGTTCATGGAAGTTGCTTGCTGTTCTTGTACTTATTAGTTACACTAGTTCGTTTCAGCCGTCAAGTCAACACCTCATGTCCATGCTCCCTACTCTTTGCTCATCTTGTCATAGCTGTCTGTACATTCTCTACTATTCGCTGTGCCTCTGGATTAGTTATTTCCCATATTCTGGTTCTGATTAAACTGTAATAAACACTAATGTTTCATTCCACCAGTATTTCAAGATTCACTATACAAGATCGATGATGTATTATAGGAAATTCTGACCCCGCATTAACATCAATCTAACAGACACAAATGTCACGATACGAGTGTGGCCGGTCAGCCTTTCATTACGATAGAGGGATTTAAACCTCGACAGTTGGAGTGGAAAGGAAATTACAGATGGAAAATACACAGGAAGAGGATAGGCTCAAAAGGCGGAAAATAAGAATAGCAGGTATTAGCATATTGCACGACGAGTTTACCTTAGTTTTATCAGCATGGATAATAAAATACATTTGAAAGATTTAAACACATTTCAATTTAACGTTGTTGAACACGTGTGTTAAATAGGGTGATTGTCAACAAACACATTTTGACACAAAATGACGCACCAAATGAGAAACGTGCGCTTCGAATCGTGATAAGCGCCAGAAGCGATTGCATATTTTAACGTTACACAAAATTTCGATGGCCACTATTAAAAGAAGATTTACGCACAATGAATCGGCATTGGAAAAATAATTAATAGCTGGGCTAGCATATACACGAAATAAACGGGAATAAGGCAAAAAAATAAATCCTTGAATCACACAAGGCATCAAAATTTGGAAAACTTGGCAAGTGCACAACATCACAATGTAAAACAAATCACTTCATGAATAGCGCGCCATTTCAAACACTTTGCAATGCGCTCTTTGTTTCTAAACTTGCACTTTTGTGATTACCATATTTGAATCCTCAATACCTCAAAATTACCCTAGCTCTTCTGTGATGCGTCGTTGGGCGTAATCGAGCTCCGCCTCCACTCAGGGCTTGAAGAATGTACGTAGGGCTGATCAGGCCTGACATCCGCTGGTGCTTCTCGTGCTGCCTCCCTCGCCGGTGTTGCTTACTGGCTGCAACACGTTCACAGCTCTTGAGTGCCGAAGGAGCTTGATTACTGTAGCTTTCACAGGATTGATGCAGTATGACTGCAGCTTTCATGGTTGCGTGGTTCCAAGGGGCATGCTGGAGTTGCCTGTGAGATTGGAGTTGCCGTAGAAACAAACTGAATGCTTTCGCTATAGTCGTTGACACGCTAGCACTTGACGATCGTCGCCGCGAAGCTAGTGTGCTTCGAGAGGGCTTCTGCTGCAAGTTGACACTTCGATGGCTGCTGTTTTTCCGACTTTTACTCGTGAAACTTCGATGTTGTTCACCTCACTCAGATGTTAAAATTTTGGTGTTCTTGTGCGAGGAACGCCGGCGTACTCCGTTTGCGTGCCCTCACTGTATTCTTGTTGCGAAACCCAGCGAAAAAAAGACCTCGATTCTTCTTGTCGCACCCTTAAATGTCTCTCGCTTGGCTCATTCTAGAATGTTCACGAATGTTCGCAGTTTTGAAGACAGCGTTCTAATCCTGATTGGTGGAATTCTTGCTTGTCCTGACGTCTTGAAATCTAATTGGTGCTTGCTCGCTCCCCTCTGCCCCACCTTCGACGCACCGCACGCTCATTGGCTCCGGTGATGCGGCTATTGCTTCGGCCAACCCTAGTAGCTATCCCCCGCACCTCCTTGCCTCGAGTTATGCTGGCCGTTGTTTGGACTTGCTGTTCCCACGCCTACGCGGCACCGGCTTAACAGTCTGACATTCCAAAGATCTGTCGCAGCTTTCCGTGCTTTACCTACTCTAGCCTAGCAATATATTACCTAGCGAAACGAAATAAAATTATATTACCTAGCGAAATATTTCATTACACAAATTATTAATCATTTAATGGTCAATATTGAATTTAGGCCTTTCACGGAAATTAAAAATTCCGTTCCAAGGTATCACTAAAGGAACACATTTAAAAACGTCTTACATGAATGACATTCTGCTCGCTGATGCGTTATATTCGAGTTATTCAACTAAGAAGTTATAGGAACATCGTATGTAAAAGTGAAGGAACGGACACGTAAATATGCTGTAATACGGTATTAACGTAACGATGGGTGAGGTTAGGATAGGTTATGGTTGGTTAGTTGAATAAATTAACCTAAATAACATAAATTAACCTAAAATGGCTTACCTTAACTTACCCAAACCTAGGCTGTTAATTTGCCGCCAAGAAGTGGGCGTATCCCGCCAGAACAGTGGTCGTCACCCAACAATGCGGCGACTAAGCAACCGACCATATAATGTTTTCCCATCTGAACGTAATTACTGTTATAGTTAAAAAAAAACGCATCAGCAAGCAGAATGCCATTCGTGTAAAACGTTTTTAAATGTGTTCCTTTAGTGATTCTTGGAACGGCATTTTTAATATCCGCGAAAGGCTTAAATTCAATATTGACCCATTTAATTGAAATTTAGTGATAATAAAATCACACTATGAAAACATATAAGAGAAAAAGGACAAGAATTACGTTAATGACATTTGGAATGAAAAGATCCAAGGCTACAGATTGCCCTTCAACCTAGAGCAATTTTCTCATCACTCTCAACCATTATTGCATGCATCAATTTCCCAACTGCTCCAGCATCAATACCTGTCAGTCAGCAAATAAAAGTCGTGTTGATATGGTGAGCTTGCATTTTTTCTATTTGCGTTCGGTTGATATTGAGTTTGATGCGCTCACAGAATTTATAAATTTGATTTTCAAGAATCGGTTGACTTTTTAAGAAGACATTTAAAGACTTTTCACATGAATGACATTTTGTAAGCTAATGCGAAATTTTAGAGATATAATAATAATTACGTTCAGGTAGGAATAACATTATTTAGTAGGTTGCATAGTCCCTGCATTGTTGGAACACGCCTACTTTTTTGGCGGAAGAAAGTGTCGGCTTGAGTAAGTTAAGGTAAGCTCTTTTATGTTGATTTATGTTATTTTTGGTATGTTTATTTCACTAACCTAACATTACCTAACCTCACCCATCGTTACATCAATACCGTATTACAGCATATTTACGAGTCCGTTCCTTCACTGTTATATACGACGTTCCTTTAACTTCAAGGTTGAATAATTTGAAAATAACGCATCAGCGAGCAAAATGTCATTCATGTAAAACACTTTTTAAAGTGCTCCTTTAGTGAATCATAGGAATAGAATTTTTAATTTCTGTGAGGGCATTAAACTCAATATCAACTTTGTGTTCCTTGCCAACAATATTTTTTATCTAACTTCTATGATCTCAAAGTGAATGAAAAAACAAATGGAGTGGTGAACTAAAATTTAATTTGGTGAAAGAGAATTTAAATGCCTTACAATTGATGAATAAATTTTTCCCATGAAGCTACAATAATTTAGTATTTTCAGAGCTCATAATTAGACAATAACGTTTATTGTTCGATGGAGGGTAGCCTTTTAGTTTTTCTGTCATACATACTCCTCATGCACTGAGTTGAATTTGGTTTTAAAAAACTTAAAAATCCTCGGATAACATATTGTTCATTCACCTTTCAATAAAGAATCATAAAATTCCCACATTTGATTAACTCAAAATACGGGGACGGTTCCGATTAAAATTCTGAAGTTCTGAACTCCGAGTGCCGACCATGGTATACCATGGCGACTACGAGCAGAACGAACATGATACGTGTAACAACGATGTTCAAACGAACACTCGGTTCGTGCTAAAGCAAATACTTCACTAATTTGAGTTCGAACACATTTGGCGATTGTGTTATTGACAATATGCACGCTTGTAACAATGAACATTAATTAAAAACATTGAAACAGATCAAATTTGTGAGTGAATATACAAACAGAAGTTATGAACTCAGCACCGTTCAGAAAAACCAAGATATGGGTGGAAATACATAGCAGCGACAACCCTACCGATCAGCTGCCTTCAGTGGGTCAGCTTCTTGGGAAAAGTGAAATTGAGAATACGTGAAAGGTAGCATTGTTATGAATAAACTAAGCAACCAAGTAATTTCTCGGAAAACTTAGACCATGAATTAAAAACCCAGCACCGTCAACTAGTAAGGGCAGACATGACGAATCATTTTGCTCCTTGTTGCGTTGGCAGTATAAATAGTGAGAATTACTTGAATTATGCTAGGTTTCTATTTCTGTGCAATGGTGTGAGAGTAATGATTCCTACCATACGTTAGAGTAGAGTTGATTGAAAAAGGTGGCGCTGTACAATATTCATTTACCCCAACCCTTCAAAGTTTGCACACATATTTTCAGGTGAATTCGGATGCTTTGTTTTATTTGTACAGTATTCAATTGATGTAACTTCAAATAATAATTGTTGATTATTAATTACGTTGGTATATTGTATACTTTTTAAAAATAGTTCCACTTGACAAAAATTTTCAAACACAATGCGGCTAAGGCGTACAGCTCAAAGTATGCTTAATCAGCCACTTTTCCGTCGTGATTCTACCGTTTAGAAGCCCACATCAAAACAGATATTACGGCTATTACATGAAAAATTATCATCCTCGAAACCTATCAACCTGTAGTCCTAATTGTACGTGTCACCTTGGTCTGGTGACTAACAGCGTTCGCTTCCCATGTGAAGTGGTAGGAATACCAAGGCGCTGCAGTCCTAGCTTGGGATTTCTTCATGTTGAGGAGATGAAAAACTTGCGATAATTTACCGGGTGTACGAAATGTACACGGACGGCCTTGACGCTATAGCCTCTTGTCATTAATTGTTAGGGCATTTGAGAAATCAATGTTATAAATGACTTGGGCCAAGTTGATTAAAATTAAAATTTATTTGTGTGATGAAAATATTCATGTGATCAAATCTTTTTGAGATGCAAATCTTATCATACTCGTCGGTTATCATTCATTGTTATGCAGGCCTTCCAGTAACAATTTTTATGCAAAACAAGTGCAAGAATGGAAATTATTTTCTTTGTAATGTTATTACTCATGGTCCTTTGATGAAGATCCAGTTGGTGAAGATTCATTCGCACAGATTATAACGAGCAAAATTTTGCGATATGAACAAATCAAGGTTAAATTTCTCTCCTCCTATTAATTCAGTTACATATTTCATAACCGTCACGAAGCCTGAACAGACAATAAATTTTTTAAATTATTTGATTAGAGATCTATAAATCAATTTCTTACATCCTTCCGTTCGATTTTACACGAGCAACGCTATTTACGCATCAGATTCTTACTTGGGTCTACCGTGGAATTAGAATCAAAGATATTTATCCGGCTGAAATGAAATAAACAACCATAATCAGGGAAGAAATTCTTGAATTATCAGTTGAAATTCTCCAATTAACTCGATTTTTCGAGATTCTCAGTAAAAATTATCCCATGCAAGATTTTCAATCGGTTTCTTTTCCAATATTGTGGGTTGAAAACTTTGTCATATCTATTTTTTACTCATTCATACACGGATCTTGTCAGATTACAGTGAGTCAGTGCGAGTTCCACAGGCATCATCGCAAAAATTCAGAAACGAAAACTTATCATTTAAAACGTCAATGAAGCTATTTTTTTATAATATTAAGTTACAGTTTCCTAACTAATTGCTTAAACAAAATTTTAATGAAACTATTGCTATGAAAACACTGCATTTCAAGCAATATTGGCACTCGAATAACTGATGAAACAAGTTGCTGACAAAAGATCTCACCTGACAGGTGGAAATAGAAGCGACGCAATTATGCGAATTTGATATAATAGAAAATGAAAAGTGTTCAAATTAAATCATCTTTAGCAACACCTTTCCATTGAAATTGGAAAGTTCGCGCCAGAAGAACATTGAACTGCAGCTCAATGCAGCCTGTTACAATTGAGCTGCAGCCTATTACTTTCAATCAATTATGAATTCTCCTTTTCTCCATCAATTCCTTAATTTTTTATGAATTCTCCTCTTCTCCACCAATTACGAACTCTCCTTTTCTCCACCAATTACGAACTCTCCTTTTCTCCACCAACTACGAACTCTATTTTTCTCCACCAATCACGAACTCTCCTTTTCTCCACCAATTACGAACTTTCGTGATGACTAACAATGGTTTGTGTGCAGCGGCGGCAGGAGGAGCTGGAGAAGAAGGCACAAGAGCTCGCCAGGAGAGAAGAGGAGCTACGCAATGCTACCCTCAGTGGTGGGTGTGTCACCGTGTGTGTTGGTTGTGTGCGTTGTGGGGTTGTGAGTGTTGTGGGGTTGTGTGTGTTGTAGTTGTGTGTGTTGTGGGGTTGTGTGTGTTGTGGGGTTGTGTGCGTTGTGGGGCTGTGCGTGTTGTGGGGTTGTGTGTGTTGTGGGGTTGTGTGTGTTGTAGTTGTGTGTGTTNTTTGCTCATCTTGTCATAGCTGTCTGTACATTCTCTACTATTCGCTGTGCCTCTGGATTAGTTATTTCCCATATTCTGGTTCTGAGTAAACTGTAATAAACACTAATGTTTCATTCCACCAGTATTTCAAGACTCACTATACAAGATCGATGATGTATTATAGGAAATTCTGACCCCGCAACAACATCAATCTAACAGACACAAATGTCACGATACGAGTGTGGCCGGTCAGCTTTTCGTTACGATAGAGGGATTTAAGCCTCGACAGTTGGAGTGGAAAGGAAATTACAGATGGAAAATACACAGGAAGAGGATAGGCACAAAAGGCGGAAAATAAGAATAGCAGGTATTAGCATGTTGCACTACGAGTTTACCTTAGTTTTATCAGCATGGATAATAAAATACATTTGAAAGATTTAAACACATTTTTATTTAACGTTATTGAACACGTGAGTTAAATAGGATGATTGTCAACAAACACATTTTGACCCAAAATGACGCACCAAATGAGAAACGTGCGCTTCGAATCGTGATAAGCGCCCGAAGCGATTGCATATTTTAACGTTACACAAAATTTCGATGGCCACTATTGAAAGAAGATTTACGCACAATGAATCGGCATTGGAAAAATAAATAATAGCTGGGTTAGCATATACACGAAATAAACGGGAATAAGGCAAAAAAAAATCCTTGACTCACATAAGGCATCAAAATTTGGAAAACTTGGTAAGTGCACAACATCACAATGCAAAACAAATCACTTCATGAATAGAGCGCCATTTCAAACACTTTGCAATGCGCTCTTTGTTTCTAAACTTGCACTATTGTGATTACCATATTTGAATCCTCAATACCTCAAAATTACCCTAGCCCTTCTGTGATGCGTCGTTGGGCGTTAATCGAGCTCCGCTTCCACTTAGGGCTTGAAGAATGTACGTAGGGCTGATCAGGCCTGACATCCGCTTGTGCTTCTCGTGCTGCCTCCCTCGCCGGTGTTGCTTACTGGCTGCAACACGTTCACAGCTCTTGAGTGCCGAAGGAGCTTGATTACTGCAGCTTTCGCAGGATTGATGCAGTATGACTGCAGCTTTCATGGTTGCGTGGTTCCAAGGGGCATGCTGGAATTGCCTGTGAGATTGGAGTTGCCGTAGAAACAAACTGAATGCTTTCGCTATAGTCGTTGACACGGTTGCACTTGACGATCGTCGCCGCGAAGCTGGTGTGCTTCGAGCGGGCTTCTGCTGCAAGTTGACACTTCGATGGCTGCTGTTTTTTCGACTTTCACTCGTGAAACTTCGATGTTGTTCACCTCACTCAGATGTTAAAATTTTGGTGCTCATGTGCGAGGAACGCCGGCGTACTCCGTTTTCGTGCCCTCACTGTATTCTTGTTGCGAAACCCAGCGAAAAAAAGACCTCGATTCTTCTTGTCGCACCCTCAAATGTCTCTCGCTTGGCTCATTCTAGAATGTTCACGAATGTTCGCAGTTTTGAAGACAGCGTTTTAATCCTGATTGGTGGAATTCTTGCTTGTCCTGACGTCTTGAAATCTAATTGGTGCTTGCTCGCTCCCCTCTGCCACACCTTCGACGCGCCGCACGCTCATTGGCTCCGGTGATGCGGCTATTGCTTCGGCCAACCCTAGTAGCTATCCCTCGCACCTCCTTGCCTCGAGTTATGCTGGCCGTTGTTTGGACTTGCTGTTCCCACGCCTACGCGGCACCGGCTTAACAGTCTGACATTCCAAAGATCTGTCGCAGCTTTCCGTGCTTTGCCTAATCTAGCCTAGCAATATATTACATAGCGAAACGAAATAAAATTATATTACCCAGCGAAACGAAGTAAAATTATATTACCTAGCGAAATATTTCATTACACAAATTATTAATCATTTAATGGTCAATATTGAATTTAAGCCTTTCACGGAAATTAAAAATTCCGTTCCAAGGTATCAGTAAAGGAACACATTTAAAAACGTCTTACATGAATGACATTCTGCTCGCGGATGCGTTATATTCGAGTTATTCAACTTTGAAGTTATAGGAACATCGTATGTAAAAGTGAAGGAACGGACACGTAAATATGCTGTAATACGGTATTAACGTAACGATGGGTGAGGTTAGGGTAGGTTATGGAAGGTTAGTTAAATAAATTAACCTAAATAACATAAATTAACCTAAAATGGCTTACCTTAACTTACCCAAACCTAGGCTGTTAATTTCCCGCCAAGAAGTGAGCGTGTCCCGCCAGAACAGTGGTCGTCACCCAACAATGCGGCGACTAAGCAACCGACCATATAATGTTATTCCCATCT
This sequence comes from Platorchestia sp. MABIK, assembly GCA_014220935.1. NCBI lineage: Eukaryota > Metazoa > Arthropoda > Malacostraca > Amphipoda > Talitridae > Platorchestia > Platorchestia sp. MABIK. Next base: position 1,857 of record JACJUY010008918.1, on the reverse strand, counting down.
GAACGTAATTACTGTTATAGTTCAAAAATAACGCATCAGCAAGTAGAATGCCATTCGTGTAAGACGTTTTTAAATGTGTTCCTTTAGTGATTCTTGGAACGGCATTTTTAATATCCGCGAAAGACTTAAATTCAATATTGACCCATTTAATTGAAATTTAGTGATAATAAAATCACACTATGAAAACATAAAAGAGAAAAAAGACAAGAATTACATTAATGACATTTGGAATGAAAAGATCCAAGGCTACAGATTGCCCTTCAACCTAGAGCAATTTTCTCATCACTCTCAACCATTATTGCATGCATCAATTTTCCAACTGCTCCAGCATCAATACCTGTCAGTCAGCAAATAAAAGTTGTGTTGATATGGTGAGCTTGCATTTTTTCTTTTTGCGTTCGGTTGATATTGAGTTTGAGGCGCTCACAGAATTTATAAATTTGATTTCCAAGAATCGGTAGACTTTTAAAAAGACATTTAAAGACTTTTCACATGAATGACATTTTGTAAGCTAATGCGAAATTTTAGAGATATAATAATTACGTTAAGGTAGGAATAACATTATTTAGTAGGTTGCATAGTCCCTGCATTGTTGGAACACGCCTACTTTTTTGACGGAAGAAAGTGTCGGCTTGGGTAAGTTAAGGTAAGCTATTATATGTTGATTTATGTTATTTTTGGTGTGTTTATTTCACTAACCTAACATTACCTAACCTCATCCATCGTAACATCAATACCGTATTACACCATATTTACGAGTCCGTTCCTTCACCTTTATATACGACGTTCCTTTAACTTCAAGGTTGAATAATTTGAAAATTACGCATCAGCGAGCAAAATGTCATTCATGTAAAACACTTTTTAAAGTGCTCCTCTAGTGAATCATAGGAATAGAGTTTTTAATTTCTGTAAGGGCATTAAACTCAATATCAACTTTGTGTTCCTTGCCAACAATATTTTTTATCTAACTTTTATGATCTCAAAGTGAATGAAAAAACAAATGGAGTGGTGAACTATAATTTAATTTGGTGAAAGAGAATTTAAATGCCTTTCAATTGATAAATAAATTTTTCCCATGAAGCTACAATAATTTAGCATTTTCAGAGCTCATAATTAGACAATAACGTTTATTGTTCGATGGAGAGTAGCCTTTTAGTTTTTCTGTCATACATACTCCTCATGCACTGAGTTGAATTTGATTTTTAAAAACTTAAAAATCCTTGGATAACATATTGTTCATTCACTTTTCAATAAAGAATCATAAAATTCCCACATTTGATTAACTCAAAATACGGGGACGGTTCCGATTAAAATTCTGAAGTTCTGAACTCCGAAAGCCGACCATGGTATACCATTGCGACTACGAGCAGAACGAACATGATACGTGTAACAACGATGTTCGAACGAACACTCGGTTCGTGCTAAAGCAAATACTTCACTAATTTGAGTTCGAACACATTTGGCGATTGTGTTATCGACGATGTGCACGCTTGTAACAATGAACATTAATTAAAAACATTGAAACAGATAAAAAATGTGAGTGAATATACAAACAGAAGTTATGAACTCCGCACCGTTCAGAAAAACCAAGATATGGGTGGAAATACCTAGCAGCGACAACCCTACCGATCAGCTGCCTCCAGTGGGTCAGCTTTTGGGAAAAGTGAAATTGAGAATACGTGAAAGGTAGCATTGTTATGAATGAACTAAGCAACCAAATAATTTCTCGGAAAACTTAGACCATGAATTAAAAACCCAGCACCGTCAACTAGTAAGGGCAGACATGACGGATCATTTTGCTCCTTGTTGCGTTGGCAGTATAAATAGTGAGAATTACTTGAATTATGCTAGGTTTCT
>JACJUY010008917.1:15764-33349 GCA_014220935.1 Platorchestia sp. MABIK | reverse complement strand
CTCGTTATTAAAGTAAAACGTTTTTCACAGTTCCGTCGTTTAATTTGATCTCTGGAATCTTGAACTTATTTGGGACTCTCGTTCCTTCAGTTGGATACAACTATTGTCAAAGTGGAAATTGGCGCTCCTTGGGGAATATGTGAGATCCCGAGACAAAGGTTAGGTAGGTTTTCCTTTTGTTGAAATGGAATAGGTTTTCTTTTTGTTACGAATCATCTTTTTTTTCGGTTCACTGCTGTTCCATTTTTCATCACTCACTACTTCTTTTACGTTATTCTCGTTTCATGAACTTCTTTCTTGATTTGTTGTTTCTATGCACCTTGTATAGATTCTACGCTTCCCATGTACATACTAAATGATGCCTTTCTCTCTATGGAACGTCGTTTCTGCTGTTTGTGAGACTTATACCAGTACCTAATCTAATCTTACGATTTCCAAACCCACGTCTTCTTTGAGTAGCCGTTCTAATATTCGCCTTATCTTTCTTTCTGAAATACATGACGGAAGTTTTTATTCACGAGCTCGAAGCGTTTTTATTATTAAATCTTTAATTTACTGACTACGTGTTGCAAATAAATCCAACTGTAGAACGATTACCGTTAATATTGCACTCATTAAATAAGAGAAATAAAATTAGGGTTTTAGAGCTGGAAAGACCACGTAAAAGAGATTATTTGGGAGACGATAAGTTGTATCAGTGTGTATTGTTCGGTTGTACGAGGGGTCCGCTAAAAAGTGCCCAATTTAAAAATTCTGTAGTTTGTAAAGTATTGGTGCTAGAAGGCTAAAATAGGCTTCATTGAAAAGAGCAGGATTTTAAATTTTATTTTATATCAATGATTTTGTCTATTTAGCATATCTTTCAAATAAATAGGATATTCATCACTAAAAATTTTGTCTTTTAACATTTGATCAGAACTTCACATGTTTTTTCTAGCGGCAAAATAATCTCTGATAATTATCCCCAGTGAGATTTCTTGACATCGCATTTATCTGGTTATAAAAATAGTTTCCTTTTGAGAATAAAATGAACAGTAGTTTTCTTTCCCTGTGCGTCAGCAGACAATGTCCTCACTGATTTTTTATCGTTCATTAAAATCCTTACGTTAATTCTTGTTTCTGTCCTCGTATGCCTAATACACAAAATTATTTTAAAAAATTGATCTTTAAGATCCTACTCTTTTCAATGAAACCTTCTTCAGCCTTCTAACACTGACATTTTACAAACTGCAACATTTTTGAATCGGCTCCTTTTTAGCAGACATCCCGTAGAAGAGGGGAGAATAAATGCCTTAGAGACGAGACAGTCGAAGGTAATGTACGCTTTACGTATCAAATTTATCTCGCTACCTACCAAATTAATTGAAAAGTAATGTTTTCTGAATTTTAACAGAAAGAGCGAGTGGTGTTTTCAAGTATGATCATGTCCAGAATGATGGAGGCGTTGGAGAATGAAGCTAGAGCAGCTCTTGAATATTACTTATTTCTAAAGCCTCGAGTGCCACGAAGTGTCTCGGAAAGTTAGAGCTCACTCGAGTCAGGCTATGAACGCAGTCTTGTGTGACAAGGCGTAACTCAAAGCTTTTTTTACCAAATATTTGCTGCCCCAAAGTAAACCACCGCTAAAACAAGAGTATTGCGTGGGTTTATCCGCTAGATCTGTGACGTCATGCAGTTTGAATGAATCTTGCCGAATTAAGCCAGGTTGAGTGGGTGTAGGATAAAACCACTGCAGTTGCTACCATAGTGTAAGGTCTACCGCCGCACACCGCCAACCCAGGTCCAGTTTGAGATGTACAAATTGTGTTTATCGTTACATTTTAATGCATGGAAATGAGCAATTTCCATAAGTAACTTAACCTCACGCTATAGTACTAGCTAGAGGTAGATCTCACGCTATAGCGGTGTCCTGCAGTTATTATGGAAAACAATTTGCCAGCGGGCATCCTGAAGACTTGGAATGAAGCATATTGTATTTTTAAAAACGCCTAAGGACATCCATTTCAAATATCGAGCTGTTACTCTTCGGAAAATTTACCAGAGATCATTGTATTGCCAAATGTTAATTTACGACCTGCAAGAATGTGAGCAAACTGCATTTTGGAAGTCATTGTTGTACAGTGACTGCGAGTTAAAAATCTTTCACAGCTCTTTGAAGCGGATTGAATTATTAATATTTTATTCTACTTATTTAACCCGTTAAGGGATTATATTTCGTTTGATTTTTATTTTTATTTGATTTTGTGACTGAAATTTTTCATGAACTATATGTTTCCCCTTGGTAGCTAGTTTAAACCCCCGGTTCGAAAGCAAAGAAGCTTTCTCCGAGGAACGAGATAAATGTGGTATTTATATACAAGGTGTGTTCTCTCACACCTCTCTCTTTGCATAGAAACAACAAATAAGGAAAGAAGTAAAAGGAAAGGCAAGAAGAAACAGTAAAGATGGCTTAAAATTTGCAAAAAAACGAGGTTGGAACGAGGTTCACTATACCCGAGATAACCTTGAACTTGAACTTGAACTTGAAATTGAGGGCCGACAGAGTCGGGGCCTTTGTAACGGCCTACGATTCCCTCATCAATCCTCACACACACAAAAAAAAGAATAAGAGTTCAACACCTGTGTACCAGACTTGTTCACTAAACTACTCAGGATCCACCAATCCTTGTCACAAACTCCCATTAGACGGCATCACTGGGATAACCAGTACGTCACGACACCATCTCCGTGCATGGTGGGTCATTAATGCCCACTCTACATGACTGGCTCATTCCAGTCACTGTCTTTTACTCCAGGCACGTACAAGGAAAACTTTCATAGCTTCAATGACACTCAAATTACACTCATGATCTAATCCAACAATACAACGCATACCACAATCATCTTCGGCACATCTGGCATACCACTCATTCTCTCCATACTGCTCAAACACCACATTCATGAAACTTACTCTCTCTTGTTCATACTTACTACATTCCAGCACAAAATGCTCAATTGTTTCTTCCACTCCCCTATCACACTGCAGACACAATCTATTATTATTCTCATTCCACCTCCATGTACGCCTATTCACGCTCAATGACTTACACCTCACAGCAAACAAGAGATGGCTACCAAAACTACCATCATAGAACATCTCACACTTAGGCACTTCCTTTTGCATATACCAGATTAGTGTAGGCTTTCGCGCCCTGCTAAGTTTCCACTTATTCAATCCATACTCTTTTGTTCGCCTCTCAATCTCCTTTTTCCACCTCTTNTTCAAAGAAAAATCAAGCTTCACTTCACTTCAACAAAAGCACACTATACAGTTCTTGTTCAACGTTTGTCATGATTACCATTATGGAAAACACAGTAACAGCCATCACAAAAAAAGTCATGAGAGTATTGACATGTTCATGAACTAGCATCACAGATACATTACGAGGAAAAGGTCAAAAATAGCATACATGTGCAGGCGGCGACAGGAGGAGGGCTGCCGCTGCCCACCAGCGAGTCGAACAAGTCAGACGCGCTCGGCGCGTCTGCTGCACACACGAAACAATAACGATGATAACAGAGACCAGTTAAAAAAGGCATCCTGGCACACTTTTAAAGGCTTGTTTTTACACTTAAGAATATAACGAAGCAGTGCACATCATGAAGAAATTGCAAACACTGTACAATTTAATCGATTTTAAATAAACCCAGACACATAAAACATTCTTATGTTCAGATAAACATCTTCTTTCTGCATCCAAGTCTGTAGAGCACGAGACAAATTTCTACGTATCTGTTCAATATTGCTAAATAAAAATAAAAAACACTTGATCGAAAATGAGAGATAATTATTCTAACTCCTTTATTATTTGCATGCTTCAGGTTTGAACCTACAAAAAGCAAGAAATGAGACAAAAACACTGTTTCAAAAAGAGTAAGGCAAAATAACATTTTCATCACCCCTTAGGGGTAAAAATAGCAAACTTACTAAACAGACACAGAAAATTGTAGAAGCTTGGAGTAGCTAGACCTTCAGCAGGCAGTTTTTGAGTATTTTTATTCATTGTGCCTAATGCCCTAGGGAGAGTGAGGTAGAAGCCATCATGCGGAATTCAGGGAATATAGAAACCCTCCTAGAACCGTCAAGCTTATGGGCTATCCCTTTCGGTACATCAATTTCAGTGCCAAGACTCAACAAAGATTAAAAAGTGGCATTTCTTTCCAATGATCAGATTAAGAAAAACTCATGAAGGATTTATCAATATCACGTTGGAAGACCGGGATGTCAAGGCTGGTGAAAAATTCGATACGTATTTTGTTTAGTTAGTATTTCATCGAAAATGTGAAAAAATCCTCCTCTACACAACATGCCCGGTTTGTTCAGCCAGTTTTTAACAGCGAGCATGCAAAGAAATGCTCTGATTCGACCAACAGCCGCAGATGACATTGTGAAGGCACACAATTGCTTTGCTGTGCAGGCTGAGTGATAGGTCAGAGATTATCATTAATATAGTAATTGTTTAACCTCAGTTACCACCAACAAGCGATCAGGAAAGTGAGACGCAGTAGCAAATTACATTTAAAGTACAATTCAAAATGAATTTGTGAATGGTAACATCTATAAATGTACATTACTTTTATAATTCATAACTCATGTGATAGGTAAGAGAGAAGGGAAGAACTACGAAAGAGAACAACCCTTAACCCTTTAATGTCAGAATTTTTTACTCTTATTACCGCCCGTGTACATGGAGGGAATTTTCCTAATGCTGCTGATCAACCAGTGGTCACAAATTCAAACATCATAAATACTTAATCAAAGCTAAATAAAGGCACGATCTAGGTAATGTTTGTTATTTTCAAAATTACTGACTACAATTGACTTTAAATTATTATTATATAAGAAAGTTTTAGCCTCCCTTAACCACGACAAAGATGTTCTAAGAGAGGAAGGAGGAAGGCACCATTTAGTATGGAGTTGAGGGAACGTGGATTCTATGCACAAGGTGCGCAGAAACAGCAAGCTAAGAAAGAAGTTCATGAAACAAGAAAAAGTTAAAGAAGAAAGTAGTAGGTGCTGAAAAATGGGACAGCAGTGAACCGAATAAAGATGGTCCGTTAAAAAAACAAAAACCTATTCTATTTGAACAAAAAGGAAGCCTACCTAATGTTTAGCTCGGGCCCTCACCTAGTCCCCCTGGGAGCGCTAATTCCCATAGACACAATAGTTGTATCCCCCTGAGGGGAATTGACTTTAAAATTGAGTTGAATATTGAACTTCAGTTCAACTCATCACGGTCATCGAGGCTGTGGCACCGGCATCAAGTGGTCACCAATATCAGGATGAGGAAGGAACTACCACTCGACAATGAACTTTGAAGAACACATTAGGGCACAAATTTCACAAGGAATAAAACATATTAGAGCTGTTTATGACGGTACCACTTTGGCGGTAAAGAGGTGAAATAGCTGCAGGCACCCACCAACAGGAGTGACTGGCTTGGCTGATGCGGCAGAGCTTGGTTTGCTCTTCTTGGGCTGGAAATCCTCGAACTCCGAGTCGGTGTCGCTGATCACAACATCATCGTCAGAGTCTTCTTTGGCCTTTTTGCTCTTGGCAGGACTGGCTTTCTTGGCTGTGAAAAAAAAAAACGGTGAAAAAAAACTAAAAAAAAAAACGGTGAAAAAAACTGATGTTCAAGTCTAAGAACAATGAACGCTAACGCTATCAGTTCACGAATGTTCCAATGACAAAAGACAGAAAAGAACACAAACTAGTAGGTGACAGAAAAAATTGGTATTTTTTAATGGTCTCAACGAGCTGCACACACACACACACACTTATGACAAAGACTATCTGCTTCAACTCAAATGAAAATGCCTAGACTAAAATTAATGGAAGGTCATGATTACAAGGTTACCACACCTGCTTTAAGCATAAGATATTTTCATGTGTACTTACCAGATTTAGGCGGAGTGCCACCATCAGCAGGTGCGATGTTGTTCTCCGTCTGGTCAAGGAAAGATAACTTTTGCTGGACCATGTCAGGCTCTTCAATGCCATCATTGCTGTGTAAAGACACGTCAGAAGCCTCATCTTCATCGTCATCGCTGAAGTTATACTTCGCCTTGGCCGCTGAAAATTTGAGAAAAATAAATGTTATCATTTTAAAGATGCCACTGTTGAATTAAACAAAAATAACTTGTGATCAGATAGCCTTTCATGAAAATGACAGTGATAAAAAACTTGTGCTATAAATATCACCCTCAGAACGATCAGCCAACATGAGATGAAACATAAATGAGGCCACACTTTAGGGAACGATCAAAATTTCTCTCAACGAAGTTCAAAACATCCTTATTCCATCATGTGCTCAGTGCAGATATTTCACGAAAATTCAAATCTAACGAGTTACAAACCTCGTGCCTAAGTTTTTCCAGCTGCAAAACGACCAATCGATGGGTCATTTGAAAATTTTCCAACCATCTTTTTAAATTAATGGTATTCAATATGCCCAGTTAATGTTTGCCAATTATAAAATATTCGACTTATGACTAAAAATTTGAGTTGGATATTGAACTTCAGTTTAACCCATCGCAGTCAATGTGTCAAGATTTTTTCTGATCTGCAGGCTGTTCCCGCGCGAAGCCGACCAAAAAGGCTCACCTGCCGCCCTCCTGGACTCGACGGCCCTGTTGCGCGGCATGACCTCTATGTCGCTGTCGCTCAGCACGCCGTCACTGTCGCCGCCGTCTTCCTCGCTGTCACTTCTCTGCGATTTGCGGCTCTTCGCAATGAACAGAAATGCGTATCGAGTTAATCATTGTAAAGACAGAACTGTGAGAGACTGGAAAACATCATGATATTCCTAGTCATACTAAGAGCAAAGATGCTACAACCACACAGCATGGTACTACCAACAAATATTTAAACGATAGATGAACCCTTGTAAAATACCGCTTGTGTGCAAATAACGCGAGTGAAGCACAGGAGCCTTATCTTACACTCTGCAGCTGGTATCAGCAAGGTAAATCATGAAATAACCACTCCAGAAATTCTACGTAATATTTGAACAGCTGATAAATGTTTAAGTTTTATAGAAAAATCGGCCAGTGCGAAAATATTTCACTATTTAAACAATTTATAAGCATAGAAATCTCATCCGAAGATAAGAAAATCAACGCACTAAACACCAAGATGAAAGTGACATGAATAAATATAATCTCCACAGAATATAAGTAAAACACGTAATAAATATCAAGTGACAGATCCCAATCAAAGTAGCAAAAGGTTAACGCTGATGCTCAGATGGAATAAAACAAACTTGCATACTTTGCAATAAATGGTACCAAATAACCTATAAGAAGCACACCTTTTTAGGGAAGTTAAGTTTTGTTTGTTTTAGTCCATCGCCGTTCTTTTTGGAGGCTCTTGCAGCCTTCTGTTTCTTGGCGACCAGATCAGGCGACGTACCCAGGCGGGCGGACAAAGACTTGCCGACGTTAGAGCTAATCAGTTCGTCCATTTCATCGGCGCCGTCATTATCGGGAGAGTCCTTCTTGCGCTGGTAACAAAAACACCAAAAAATAAGAGTTAACAAATTTAAGACTTGGTCATGCGCGAACTGCGTTGTTTATTTGTGACCATTTTCCTCAAATCCCACCACATTCACTGAGTAATTCTATCGATGCTTGAAGCATGTGCAAGATGAAATAATGCAAGAGTTTCAGACACTACAATTGAAGTAGTCCATGTGTGTGGCTAACAAGAATCCTGCAACTCACAGGTTTGTTAGCACGAGCAGCAACGGCCGCCGCCTTCTTCCGGAGCTCAGGGTCGATCCTGGGAGCAATTCGTTCTCCCATCGGCGACGGCATCACCTCTTGCATGACCTAAACAAAACATTAAACAACTCGAGAGTGAAGGCAGTACTAGACCTGATGTAGCTTCAGCGGCGCAATGGAAAGCAACAGCCCTTAGTAAGAGCAAACTCAGGCTGGTGATTGGCACTTCGGTAAGAATCTAAGCTGAACTAGTGTACAGTTGAATAGAAAAAAGCCAGGGAAGAAATCAGTTGCTTCCTGATATTGTGGGCAGTCTATCAGGGGGAGTTTCCATCACTAGCTCTTATCTAATATTAGTATATCTTTTATATCAATAAAAGATTTAAAATAAAGTCTTCACAATTAACACACAATATTTTCACAGTAAATTAGAGACACTTGGCTTTATTTCAGCTTTACTAAAGAACTCGTCCTTCAAGTGAGCCCAAGTTATTGAATTAAATAAGACTTAGAACTGTGTAGCTGTACAACATCAATAATAACTACCGACTCGACAAATTCATTGCAAGACGGACAAACATGCAGTCATCACTCAACAAAACGCTTACCATATCTAATGAGAATACAAGTATGACAGTACAGCAAGCTTCGGGTAACAATGAGAAATTCAGAACTTGCTTTATATAAATACGAGCAATCAAATTAATTTGACTACAAACTATTTTTTTTTTCCTGACGAAGTTTGGGTATGAACATTAGTAAATTGTTTCGAGGATGTCGACTTATTTTTCAAAACAATTTCGAACCATCGATATAAGTTTCAGTTTTCCAGTGTTTCAATCATGCTGCTATGGATTTATTTTGCTCAAAAATAACATTTCATACCGAACAACATCGTAGATAAATTGAGACATATACTGTAAGTAAACCAATGGAAAATAGTTTGTTAAACCAGTTTACATTTCGTTTTACTCAAATTCACCACTGGAATGCTAATTTGGTTAGCTTATGAGTAATGATTACAAAATGAATTACATCTGAATTTCACCCCATAAGATTAGCTTTTGAAACCTAAATTCATTAGTTAATGTTTCATTTCTGATAAATCTATGAAATGAAAAAGAAAGACAACGTCATTTGTCATGCTGGCAACTGCGATTCACTACAGTATGGCCAATTAAAACAGAATTCAAAAGCATTCATTCCGAGTAACAACTTATGATTAAAATTTCCAACCCAATTATTTTTTCAGCATACTTTCTAAAAATGAGGAAAAATCATATTTAGCCATGGAACAAACTAAGGGATGAACAGTTTAGAACATTTCAAAATTATCGGAGGCATTGTTTCAGGAACAGCAATCGCGGTAACAAAACACGAACGACTGAAAATAATAGAAAAAATATTAGAACGTAATAATAAGTGAATAAAAACGCACTCGTACAATGACAATCTTTAAAAAGAAGTCATTAAGTTGCACTCGATACTGATTACCAGAGCTATGGAAGAACATTGACACAACAATGAAATAAGGAGTTAAACCCTGAATGCCATGAAGCTGTTACAAAAGTACGAATTAAACTCGAGTAGTTAATTCGAGGCATCGACAGTACAGCTTAAAAAAACACTACAAAAAGGGATGATATGGTAAAACGAGATTATCACAAACAAAGTAACGAAGGACTTACATCTTCCTCGCCTTTCTGCAAGATTAAATGCAAGAGAAATTAGTTACCAGAACAGAAAAAACGACGGCAGCAGCAGAATGGTTCACACAAGAATATAACTCTAAAAATAAACTGTGTTATAACCGAGTTCTGAACATCTAATCTCATGAGTAATTTCGCTTTCCGAGTTGAAAACCAAACGGATTCAAGAATGGCTGGAGCAGAAATTTAGCTGCTGTACTTTTGACAATAAAATCCGTGTCAGCCAAAGAAAAAGTCTGAAATATGAACATCTCACACAGCATAAATTGCTAACAATGAAAGACGATTTGAGCTGGAGGTGCATAACGTAACCAAGTTACAGTTCAGCAACGCAAAAAAGGTAGCGATGAGATGCATTAATCCTGAAAGTGCAATAGCATCAACCACGATGCCCTGCAATGAAGCTGAAATATAGCAGGATAGCAACGAAATTCTAATGCTAGCAATTCAGATGACGTTGCGCAACGTTGGCAGCTGAAGCAACTCTTTCACATTTGATAGTAGCTTAGTAATTAGCTTGAGGCTCCGCTTCCAAAACAAAAGATGTTTTTATAAGAAGGGACCATTTAGCATAGACTAAGTAAAATGTAGAATCTATGTGCCAGCTCATAGATTCAGCAAGTTAAGAATGAAAAGGATGAGAAGACAAGTAAATTATGGATTAAAAAAATGGGCACGAAAAATAAAAAACGCGAACTCCTTCCCATTTTACACTGGCAGTAATGATAGTTGCGAAAATTGTGACAATGCGGGCGATCTGCAACTTGCCTTTGAATCAAATTGATTCTTTTTATATTCTGTATGATCAATGCTGGGCCGATGGGCAGAATCAAAGCCCTGGCATTAAACAAGTCTTGCAGCTACACGCAGCTAACATAAAATTTAACACGCGGAGATGAGTACAACACCAGGATATGAGTCACCATTCACGAAGAGTACGATGCCCAATCAAAATATGGATCAAAATATTGTAAAAGAATTGGTCACCCATTGTTTACAGCAGTCACATTGTATCAATTCACAACATAATAATTTCTGTCGAAGTTAAATCTAAAGGAAAATAAATAAATTATACGTTGGTCAAACCCTCTCTAACCACAACAAAGGTGTTCCCAACAGAGCCCCATTTATTAAAGGAACTAAGAACCTGTGCACAAGAGTAGCCTACACTCAGCGCATAGAAACAGCAAGATTGAAATAAGTTTATGAAAGAAGATTTAGCAGAAAAAGGAAAATGATCTGTGCTGAAAAAAGGAGTGCTGAGAACAGAACAAAAACGAGCATAATTAAAAACCTTCTCGATTTAAAAAAAAGGCTTACCAAACCCTCAGCATGGAACCTCACATCTTCCCCAAGTGAGCGATAATAGCCGTACGTACATCAGTTACATCCCACTGAGAGGATTACATAGAAGAAAAAAGTGAAAAACACAAAAATTGAAAGGTAAGATATTCAAAAGGAAACGAGAAATGAAGAAGAAATCGCATTTTTACGAGTTTTCGTAGTTTATCTCGTAGTTTGGAAATGTGGAGAGCTACGAAACAAATGTAAAATACGTGAAGATATTTTTAAATTTGAAACACGTAAGACAGCAATTAACATGAAAGTTGGAGACGGAGAACAAAAAAAAACGCCTATTAGATCAAACATACTTTTTGAAGGATAAAAAATAACCCGACAGAAACTACTACAAAAACCCTGACAGTTGCTGATGACTCACCTTCTTCCTTTTGCCCGGGGCTGCCTTGGCTTTGGCGGCTAACTTCGCCTTGCCAGACCTCTCTTCCTCGAGCTCCTCCGCCTCCACCTTCTCCAGCTGAGACATGAGAACAGCATCAGAAGAGAGCAGTCCATCTATTACCGGACTGAAATGTCCACCTTACTCGGCCCATACACTATATGGTACAAAAGCTTCCAAATTCATGGAAAATTTTATATCCAATCGTAGATTGCACTACAGCCCAAAGTTACCTACTTATTAACTCAAGTCTGCGTTTCAAGTTCAAAATTTTTTGATCGAAAATGCGTAATGGAGAAACCTAGGACTGAAACCTCTAGTGGTTTAAATGTGCACGCAATAAGTGTATTGAGACTCGGAGAGCAGCAAGTGATCCAGCATTATGAAATATGACCTCTGACTACCGGAATATCTGAATATCTGATTATCTACAACATGATTCAACTTGTTGAATACCTATTCCACTAGCGTAAATACAGTAAGTAAAATGACCACGACCACGATTTCAGGATTAATGCAGTGACCACGAATAGGGCTTGTATTGAACAATGGTACTCAGTTAACTTAGAGAAGAGATATTATTAACTGGCAATCAAATTTAGTTGAATGTTTGGCATTCAAGTTTGATTTGAACTCGGTATCTAGGAGATGGGGCTGCCTTCGTTACTGCATTCTTCCACACTGCCTTTGAAGTTTTCTACCACTCTCTGTAATGCGTGCTGATGAACGAGTGGCATCTCACAACGAAAACGCTACAAATCCCGAGGTCTGGAAACGCCAAGATCAAGACCAGAATGATACGATCGGGGGAAGTACGCTAAAACTTGCCCATGCATATTCTTGCGGTAAGCACTGTTACTTTATCTTACTGAAACCAAATTATGTTCGTGTTTAGTTATGCAATTAGGGAAAATTTTTGAACATTTTACAGTACCGTTCAGTATTCATTGTCACTCTCATCTCCCACTCCCTACTGACGAGTGCAGTCCCATAAGATAACGTCGTATTTGTAGAGGTCACCATGAAAACATAGACAAAATCGTCAACGGATATGAACGACACTCAACTCGCAGAAAACACTTAGCATTATCAGTGACCGGATTTTCGGACGAATTACGTCGTCACTGCAGTACAGCTGGCATTGTAAATTCATTGAAATCAACAAAGAAACCTAAACTGTCAGCTCTACCGCTTTGACGATATAAATAACTAGAAAATTCAGGCTCAGGAGTCAAATAATGACATCACGATAATGGCATCACATCTCTACAAACCTCTTCAAGGAAGGCATCCAAATCGGTAGTCCACAGGTCTTTAGGAGACTTTCCTTGCAAAGTTTTAAGTTCATGGATCTTCTCTTGTTCCTTCTTGAGAAGGTCATCCTTGCGCTCCTTCGTGAGGCTCCACATGGGCATGCCCAGCAGGTAATCGTAGTCAGCACGGTCTTCGGCCTCAGGAGCGTTCTCTTCATCCGACTCGTCAACAGTTCCTTCCTCCTCCTGCCCGATAAATTTCTCAATGATATCAAAATTTCCCAAGCAAAATGCACCCAATCCAGACAAAATGCACCCAGCCCACCCAATTCAGACACAATGAAAAAGTGCACTGAGGTTTATATCTTCAGTAACATTTCATTCAAAAGAAAATAACTTGCCCCTAAGAGGGTTGCATGTTCTCAAAACACAAGACACGAAAGTGACCGCAAAAAAACATAGGGCACAATCACACCTCACTCGTCTCCATAGGGAGACTAGTCGTTAGGTACACAAGGCAACGGATTTTCTGCACATACATTTTATCAAAAAAAAAAGTGGCACGGTAACTTGAGTTAATGTGATATGCCATTCACAGCGCACTCTCTTTTTTTCAATGATTTTCTATATGCAATATTTTAGGATACTTTAAAATAAAACTTAAACCAGGCACATTCGAAAACAGTTCCAAATCATGAGTGTATATTCCCACATTGTACGCTATCAAACTTCACTTTTGGAAAACACAGGTAATTGATGCTTGGCAAACCAGGAAATAAAATTAATTCAAATGAAACTGGAGAAATTCAACCCACTAACCGTACACTTACCAGAGAAGAAAGTGTCAAGAACCCAATTGATGGTTAATGTGCAGAAGACAAGATGGCCAACAAACACTAAGAAGACATCAAAGGCTAACTAATGCTTCTCCCTCAGTGTGGCTGAAGTCTTTTCAACTAAAATACCAAAGAAAATACCTGAACATAGTCACGACCGCTCTAAGTGAAAATATTCACATCCAGTGACTTACAGTAAGCTCAACAGATTTCGTGTCTCACTTCCATGCATAGGTGCGCCAAAAATTGCACTAAAACAACATCAATAAATTATCAATCTACAGATATTACTTTAATAACTCAGAATCAGCTGAAAGACAGAGTCTGTCACAACCCTGCACAAGTGTACCAGAAAAAGTCCTAAAACAAGGAAATAAGTTATCAAGTTTCAAAATGCTGCTACAAGCAAACGTTGAAAAGATCCATCAATAATACCTTAATGCACGGGCAATAACGTGGAAATAATCTTTACTTCAATAACAAAGAAAATACAGTACTCATTATGATCATATACAATTGTACGTCTAACAACACTGCCTGCGCATAAGACACAAGCTGTCAACGACTATCAGAATAGAATAAACAACAGAAGCAAACGGAGTGGCAAATTAAGTATTGCTATTCCAGACAAGTGAAGTTGGACTCCAATCACGCACAGGCATCATAGCAGGAGTGAGTGAAAAGATCACATACGTCAATTTCCGTCACTTCCCGAATTCACAACAAAATAGTGCCCCCATCACCAAAATGCTGATGGTGCTTCACTTGAAGTACTTACAAGAGCAGCCTCTCTGTCTTGAACTTTCTTCCAAGCCTTGACAGGGTCGCTGTCATATCCCTTGGCGATCAGCTCGCTGACCATGTCCTTCCGCTTCTTGTTCTCCACAATGAGCTTGCCATCGCACTTCTCTTTGATGAAGCGAGCCTGAAAATTTCAATTGAACTTTAAGAACTTCAAAACCAATAAAGTGTTAAAACATTCAACGTATAGAAAAGTGGCAGTTCTTGAAATGTGAATCCTTGAATGTGTTTTCTGCTTGGTAGAAGTAAAAGGCATACTACCTAATAACACACGTGGTGAGTTCATTTATTTAGTGTCTGCAAGCTGTATCACAAATAAAGCTTGGTCAATATGATTTTATTATATTGAGGTCATTTCATTTTTCATTCCGTCATTTATGAAGGGCCATGTACACTTGTGAAACAATAAGGCAAAGGGTTTTGCTGACCATAATGAAGCCCCTATAAATGAGTTGTAGGCAACAAAGGAGCACTGAACGGGTCTGGACAACAAACTACAAGAATCTTACGTGAAAGAGCGTCAAAACATCCACAAAATACTGCAATGGCGGAACTCCATTTTCTTCTAGCTATACTTCCTGAGAAAAAATTACACATATATCTACTATAAAAAGAAACCCATCTACTTTCTTCGTGATTTCTGAATGGAGTCTAAAAACATGTTTGGAAGAATTATTTCACACAATCATACCTGATTAGAGAGCTTGTTAGCTTCAGCTTGCAGCATGCCGACCATGTATTGCTTCCTTTTTTCATAGAACTTCAAACGCAGCTCGTAGAATTCTTTGAGAACGTCCATAACACTGTTGAAGCGACGTAATACTCCGTTCGCATCGAAAAGAACCTGCAAAAATTTAAAAGAACCAAGGTGGAACATATTTTTTTGGCCGAATACAAAGACACTTTTAATGCCTCAATTACCAGAAAACATGAGCAATTAACTGAACGCATGGGCTTCCACCACAAATATCATTGATTTAATTTAATTTTTCTCTAAAATTACTCACATTGATGAAATGAAATTGAAATGTTCAACATAAAAACAGAATATTTTTCCTCTTAGAATGTTTTTGGCGCACCATAGAGTTGATGGAGATGGTGGACTGTAACTTGAAGACTTTGTGTGGTCCCTCATCCTCGACAAACTTCGTCTTGTTGTCCGCAACAGTAACAACGAAGCGAACGGTCGTATCCGTGTTGTACTCTCGGTAGTCACTGCAACGTGACCGATAGACGTCAAACTAAGCACATACACGCAAACGTTCTCATACTGTTCATCCTAACACAAAAGTTGCACAGCTGAAAAGATTTCCTCTTGTTTTATGACTTAATTATGAATTCAGGTAAAGAGAATGTCTTTTTTTGGCCATTCCAGACAGTATCTACTTCATGTATTAAAGGGATTTAGGGCACAAAAAAAGCACGTTGCTGCACAAATGTGAGAATCAAATTTTTTGGTAAAATGAACTAGTTTTACTCAAACAGAAATAACGACATTAAAATATTTTTTAAATAATAGCATCTTAATAAAATGATGAGTTCCTGGTTCGTAACAAATTTCAACAACAGTTAACAGCTGCGTATCATGACAGTATTTGCAATTTATTTTACCAGGCATGTTCGCTAGACCGATGATGTGAGATAACCCTCCCTAAATGGAGGGTTACGGTGAAACTTCAATAGATCAATTGGCATGCAAGATTTTTCTTACATCACTCACCAGCAATTTCACATGAATTCGTTCTTTTTTAATTAAAGTAATATTAAAGAGGTATTCAATAGTTAAGATATTAAAATCCTTTTGGAAAAACTTTATATTCAAAGCCATTAAAAATAAAATTTCATGAATGATAACCTGATAACTCATGAAGTCTGAACTATGCATGAACGCTGAAGGAAATTGTGGGAGATCAAAAAAAAGTTCCCACCTAACGACTAGCGGTCCAAGCTTCTTTGGCAGGAAGGGGTAAAGTTCGAGTTTGTATAGAACTCCTACAGCAATAGCAAGACCAAATACACATTCGTTTTTACCCCCTCACCGCTAAGCATTTCTAACAAAACACACACGCAAAAACAAAACATAAGCGAATTTCGCAACCTGTACAAAATACACGATAGTTAATCAACACAAAAGACGAGTGGTGAATAAAAAAAAAAAGAGCGGTGCTAATAACGAACAATATTTCATGATCCCAATACCGTGGGCTGAAAGATATTAAGTACATTTTAACACCTTGATGTACTTGCTTGTGGAATCTTTCAAATCTTACCTTATGACCGGCGGAGACTTATCGGAGCTCTGGAGGACCTCGAGAACGTTCTCCTTGTAAGCTTGCGTCCAGGTGCGGATGGGCAGCTCGGTCACCTCGAACTGACCCTCTTCGAGGCGCGACACCTCTCCGTTGCACACGTACCGCGTCGCATCTAGCAGCTCGATGCTGCCTTTGAAGTTCTTGAACCAAGGAACCTGGACACACATAATAATCTCGAATAAATTTCTACTGCATGGGAATCTTGATACGGAAATACAAAGTAATCATGATTCCCAATTGACTTGGGAAAACATAGCATCACTTACATATTATCAGGGAATTTTTAGCTTCAAATTCATGAACAACATGTAATAAAAGCCACTGATAAACAAGAAATGAGCCACCTACTATAACAGTAACCAACCATATCAACAGGTTCTTCATCTCGGATCATCTTCTTGATGTTGGCAACAATATCCCTGGGGTTGTAGTTGGGAATTTTGGTGCTCCAGCCGGTGCCGATACCCTCGGCTCCGTTGACCAGCACGAGAGGGATGATGGGCATGTACCACTCGGGCTCAATCTTCTGGTTGTCCTCCTGCAGGTACTTGAGAATTGGGTCGTCATGGGGGTGGAATAGCGTCCTGGCGAGTGGAGACAACTTCGTGAAAATGTAACGAGGGCTGGCAGCGTCTTTCCCGCCCATGAGACGCGTGCCGAACTGACCGATGGGCTGCAGCAGGTTGACGTTGTTGGACCCAACAAAGTTCTGTGCCAGGTTAACGATGGTGGACATGAGCGACACCTCGCCGTGGTGGTAGGCCGTGTGCTCCGCGATGCTGCCCGCCAGTTGCGCCACCTTCACCTCGCGTTTGTCATTACGTTTTATGCATGTGAACATCACCTGACAAAACCAATTTTTCGGATTAAAAACGAAGTGAAAGAAACTAACACAGTAAATATGTTAATAAGGTATGGAAGATACTTGAAAAAAAAAACAGATCCCATCAAACTAAGTTATCAGAAGATGGTATTGCAGCTGTCACACACATAGACTTGTTCTCTAGATGACTATCGCCCACTCTAGCTGTTTGACCAACTGTCATGGTTTTTAACCACAACGTATGAGAAACTGTCATTTAATGGAGGACGCTCCATATATTTGATATGTTCAAATCAGCCGTGAGGGTGTCGAAAAAGCGCTTGCCGTTATCAAGATCTACCTTCTACTT
>JACJUY010008917.1:4083-14440 GCA_014220935.1 Platorchestia sp. MABIK | reverse complement strand
TTCGGACTTGCTATCAATTCGGACTTGCTATCAATTCGGACTTGCTATCAATTCGGACTTGCTATCAATTCGGACTTGCTATCAATTCGGACTTGCTATCAATTCGGACTTGCTATCAATTCGGATAGCAAGTCCGTTATTGCCTGTTATTAACACCATGTCTGTTATTAACTTTGAACAGTAAACGAAATATTTTGTCGCTGCTGTACATGAATATTCTAGGAAATAATTTCAAATTACGATTTCTCATTTCTGTTAAAAAAACTGAGTGACAAAAGATGTTAAGTACAAACCGGGAAACTCGTTTATCATTACACAATGATAAATCATCATGTCAAGGAGTTAATTCTATTCCAATCCTTCACAATATTCATACGCTCAACTGAGTTGAAATATTACCAAGCAAGAGGAGAATAATAAATTTCAATTAAGAAACAGCGCCCAATAAAACCCTTCAAATGCAATAGAAATCTGGTATCCGAGAAACATGCGAGCGCTATCAAAAATGACGGCGTTGGGTTCAGGTTAGAGCTAATGTAGACTAAATAACGTTAACAAATTCATGACAGAACTAATAATTCCCGAGTAATGTAAATAATTCCTGTTTAAGTAAATGAATTCTGAAATTTCTCAATCGTTCAATAGAAAAACAATCAAAAAATAAATCACCATCTGGATGCTGTGGTCGTCCTGGGCACCTTCATACTTGAACTTGATCCTGTGACGGATCATGTCAGAGAAATACTCCTTAGCTTCCTTCGATGTCGAAGTACCCAAACCTATAACAGTAGAGACAGAAATCAGACATGTAGGAAGTATTCAATTTTAGGATAGGGAATAATGAACTAGAATAGGCTAGCCACAACTCGACACATATCTTTAGTGAAAAAAACGATAGAAAATGAACAATTACTCTCAACAATAAAATACTGTAAATTAGAAAGAAAATATCGACAATTATGGTTCTTAAAATCTCAATATTGACAACATTTTCAAGCAAATACCTTTGTAGTACTTTATCTTGTACGTGTGCCAGTTGTCTTTGTTGGCCTTCCATTCTTCAAACTCGGGCAGTGAGTAGAAGCTGAGCTCCTCCTTGTTTTTGGTGGCTTTCACGATAGGCGTGATGAACTCCTCCAAGAAGGGGAGCCTCAGCAGGGACGGCCAATTGTGATGGATGAAGTTGATGATCAAACCTTTGATGTGAGAGCCGTCCTGATCCTGATCAGTCATGATCATGAGCTTACCATACCGCAGTGTCTTGAGATCATCCATGCTTTCATACTTCTTTTTGTATTGAAGTCCGACAATTTGGATGATGTGATTGATCTCGGCGTTCTCCATCATCTGCTTCATGGTAGCCTCTCTGGTGTTGAGCACTTTACCCCTCAGAGGGAAGACTCCGTACTTGTCACGCCCAACAACTCCCAGGCCTGCGACCGCTAGAGTCTTGGCTGAGTCTCCCTCAGTCAAGATGAGAGTGCATTCAGAAGAGAACCGCGTCCCTGCATCGTTAGCATCCTCCAGTTTTGGAATGCCCTTGAGCTTCGAGGTCTTCTTGCCAGCACATTTTTTCTGGAGCTGAGCTTGCTGTTTGAAGTTGGCCCACTGCATCACAGTCTCTACAATGCCCGACTTGACCACAGCAGCGACAAATTTTTCAGACAGAGTGCATTTGGAACCAAAATTTTTCTGCTGTAAGGTCATCGTTTCTTTTGTTTGAGAGTCAAAAGTTGGGTTTTCAATGAGGCAGTTCACAAACACCCACAAGTGATTTTTGATCTGTAAGAAACCAAAAATACAAATAAAACGGGAGTTGAAATGTTTTCCACAGAATTCATTAAAAAAAATTGAAAGTTCTCAAGAAATTAGGCTAACGAGATCATTAGCAAGAAACCGCAGCAAAATTTCATGTACATAAATATTCAGAACTTGAATACTTCTGGAAACAAGATCTTGAAGTTTACCTGGAAGTTTTTGATTTGTACTCCACTCTTGTTCTTCTTGGCGAGAGTCTCAGTGAGGTTGTTCACGATCATGTTGGTCACGTAGTCCACATGGCGACCACCCTGCTCACACACTCGCACTTCAGCTCTTCTCATGGCAGATATTACATCTAAATTACACTCGTCAAGAATGCATTCATTATATTTGAGTAAGCCCAACAAATTTAACACCATTGAAATGTCTTTCAATACAATTATCTTGAAATCTTTTTTTGCACAATTTTTCTACCTAAACAGATTATTAGCTTCACGTACAAATTCTTCAGTGACATTACTAACAACAATGTCATTTCCGTGACCGCAAAATACAAATTCAGCAGAAGCTAGAAGAATAAGTATAACTTTCCAATAAAACACTCCAATGTACAAAAATATTTTGTTCCTTCATGGTGAGTGAAGCTTAATGTTAATTCTACTTAATTTAGAGTGAAATACACATAAGGAAACTATACTTACTTGAAAAATTATGAGATTCAAGTTCTAGTAATAACTAGATAGTTTAAAATGAGAAGAACAAACAAAATTTTATATGAAGTCTACCTTTAATGTAGGATTAATCTTTTCATGCAGTTAATAGAAAAAAATGAAATAATACATGGGAAACAGCAGCAATCGGGAATCAAGCCTAAGCAGCTAACTCAATGTGTAAAAAAATAACCAAATTTAATATGAAATGTGCCTTATTGAACGAATAATCTTTCCATGCCGCTACGATGAAAAAAAAAGAAAAAACCCATGGGAGAAATGAGCAGCAATTTAGAATTATTAGCTAGTTGGGTAAAAAAAAAACGAAAAAAATTGCATGAAGTGTGCCCTACTGAACAAATAATTTTACCATACGATGAAAAAAGAAAAAATTAATGGGAATCAGCAACAATTGAGAATCAATTCTAAGCAGCCAGTAGAAGCACTCAGCTGCCCTGACCTTGATGGTAGCAATGCTGTTCACGAAGGACATGTGCTGGAAGCCTTTCTCTGATATGGTGACCGCCACCTCCCAGCGAGGGCTGGGCTTCTCATAGACCACCTTGAGCGGCGCGCCCGCGTCGTCAGTGCGATCTTTGATGAACAGCTCCACGTAGTCCTTGAATGACTTTACCTGGAAATTGTTTGAGGTTAGATTAGACGATGGTTTAAGCCTCCCTAAACGCACCATAGACGTTCCAAAGAGAGGAAGGACGAAGGCACCATTTAGTAGGGTGTTCAAAGAATGTGGAATCTATGCGCAAGGTTCATAGAAACGAAGTACAGGAAGAAGTTCATGAAAGAAGATACAAGTTCAAGAAGTAGGTAGTAAGTGCTGAAAAACAGGACAGTACCTAAACTCTCAGCTTGGGATCTCACACATTTTTCCCCTGGGAGTACTAATTCCCAAACTACAATAGTTGTATCCCCCTGAGGAGATCGTTTCAGGTTTTTAAGACAGTTTGGGGTAGAGCAGGGGTCGGCAAACTTTTTACCCGTCGACTCCTTCATAGGATATTCGTATTTACATCAACCCCCTCCATGTGCACACACTAACAAATAGGTGAAAAAAAATATTAAACCATTTTAGATGACCAAAAATAAAGAGAAATGTTATAAAATGTCGACCCCAGGGGTCGATATCGACCACTTTGCCGGCCCCTGGGATAGATGGTCGTCTCGTATCATTTACGAGCTCAAGCCTTCATTCCTTTTGCTCATTATGTAGCAGCAGTAGACTGTGATGAATGGGAAGATTTTCAAATTAAAAAGGACAAAACTGATGGCAGTTGAATTTTTACAACAGATAACATACAAATTATAAAAACTTACCAACTCTACATGTAGGTCATCTATATTTTAGTTTTGAAAAGCAGCTAAGAAAGTGTTCTATTAAAATGGAACAAAATATATTATTTGCAGGCAAACTCAGTACACCAATGATGTATACAAAAAATCAATGCTACAAATTTAAGCTTAAACTCAAGTATAAAAACTTAAGGAACAACTTAATACAAATAGAAAAAATCCCAACATTCATGAATCACAAAATTTGAAAGTCTCTATGAAAATTTCTTACTCAGCATTATGTGCGAAACAAAAATCAGGGCAACCTTTCTTTACTTTAATGCTCGTTTGCTACAAGTAAATGTTGTAAAATAACTCAAAAAATATGAATAGCATAATAAATTTTGAAGAGACAGATATGTACATGTTATATGGTTGATCGAGTGGAAATGCAGAGCGGTGCCCTAGCCGTCATTGGCCTGATCATCTCGTTCTGACAAGGTTACTTTAAATGCTGCATGATACTCGTAGATTTCAGGTACACAGAAAGAAAATGGGTGGTTGTCACGAGGCAGATGATTGACTAAAGTTTTATTTTTACTATAGTTTTCCAATTCCCCGCATATGGCTAACTAATTAATAATGGCAAAGTATAACGGTAAATAGGGGTCAAATGAGAAATAATTGGATATTCTACATGTGAAGTAGTTATAAGCTTATAATTGATTTCAAGATGATGTTCAACAGCTGGACCCAACAAAGAAATCTAAATATTTCAGGTGTGCATTTTAATTTTTCAAAAATAATTCAGTGTGCAATGAATTACAAATATAAGCAAGCCTTGTCAAAGAAATAAGAGAAACTACATAATCACAAAATCAAATTCACGACGGTTCCTTTTGAAAATTACTATGTTCACAAACAACATAAAGTGAGGAGTTAACATCACTTAAAAGCATTACATCCTAAGAAAAGAGTGTGCAATGTATTGTGAGTTGCACAATTGAACACAGGTGTGCAAATAAGTAGAAATGAAGCGACGCATTCACTAAAATAAGGACCCAATTATATAGTCCAGATCTTATACCCCATGTTTACCTTGCTGAAGTAGAACACAAGCTTGCCACCAAAACAACCCAAAACATAACTGCACATAATCTAGAGCAATACACATTGTCTAAAACTACCTGCAATCATAACACAAACCGGCACTCGTTTTCCATTAAGGAAGACTTTGACGCCAGTCGAGGATGCAGCAATGTCGTATGCCCGGCGGCTCAACAGGTCCACCGTGTCACTGTCCAGCGAGTCCATCTTGAACTTGGCCAGGTCGGGAGAAAATGTTATCCTGGTGAACTCTTCCCCAGGGAAGTCTTTGATCTTTGGGTCTGATGTTTTAGACATGTTGGCTCCCCAGGTCTGAAAATGACAGGCTTTACTTATTGATGGATTGGTTCCTCTTTTAGAAGACACCAAAATATAACGAAAGTATTAGACTGTAATGTTTAACATATTAGTGACAACTTTGAAGTCTGGATATACTACTTTTCATAAAAAAAATTTACAAGCAATTAAAAATTGAGACCTTACAGTTATTCGGAATCAATGGCTGACCTGCTTGAAAGATTTTTTGTACTCTTTGTTTGCAGTTTCAACAGTAAATTTATTGCTGAAGATGTTGCAAAGTTTGGCACCATAACCATTGCGACCTCCGGTGACTTTCTTGTCGTCGTCATCATAATTGGACGATGTGAGGAGATGGCCAAAGATCATGGTGGGAACAAACATGTTTTCTTCCTTATGCATCACCACAGGAATGCCATGGCCATTGTTGAACACGGAGATTACGTTGTTCTCCCTGCAACACAGATCTGAGTGAGTGACTTCTTTCACAGATTTTTGTGCACAGACATTGATGAGAAATGCCAAACTAAACCAAGACATCAACTTATGATAAAATTAACAGTTTCAAACAAAAATAAATTCTTTCTACTTTTTATTCAATATTTGCATTGCATTTCCAAGCCAATATTGATTGTTTATATAATTTCCTTTGCAGTGATAACATAAGCAGGTTAAGAAATTAGGCAACACAGCAATCAATAACAAAATTTGACACAAATGACTAATTCACATTTTATCATTAAATGCACAATTTTGATGCAGCCATTTTAGTAAAAGTCATTTAATGAATGCACAAGCACACACAAAATAATGTGGCTCACTCCCTGGGTACCAAAAGTCAAGTTTCTACTCCGGTTACACTCCAATTTACTTGGTAACTACTATAAAACACAAGACTTTGTCTCAACCTTTAGTCTTTAGATACATAAAAAACTGCTCATTTTTTCAATAGACTTGACCTGAGATTTTAATTGATTAAGTTATATCATTGTTGCAGCAGGATTGTATGTTTGACAGTAAAACATTTAGTGTTGGTTGCAGCTATTGCTCATTTTTGGTGGCATTGGCTACTGTTACTGCACTGGTACAGATTTCAAACAATACTGTCACAAGCCAACAATGCATCATCAATACACTAGAAGCCTAATTTCACCGAATCCTCTATATCCACCAGTACTACAATAGATGAGCAGTTTGTTTGCCCAACCCCAAAAAATATACGACCAAATTTGAGTAACCTAATTATTGCTTCAAACTATAAAAAATAAACACTTGAAATGAAATAATTTCTTGAATACTGCACGCAGCAAAATGATTCAAGAAGAATCACATTTTTAATGTTTTTTTTACCAACAGTTTAAGAATAAGAAAAATTGTAATCTGCTCTAATGGGTTTCATCACAGTAGAATAACCAATACAATTCCCATCTACACAAATAGTGTGAAAACATTCTACATGATAAAGGTTGCTAGTCTTATTTTACTACCTTTTACACAACCAATGAACATGTACATTGATGCAATTTTCTTGCTTGTTTGATTTAGATGTTAGTTTAAGCCTCCCTAACTACTACAAAGGCATTCCAAAGACAGGAAGCCACCATTTATAATGGACCCAATGAAATGTGGAATCTATCTAAAGTGCATAGAAACAAAACAAAAAGCTTATAATAGATTACATATTAGTTTAAACCTCCCTGACTGCAACAAAGACATTCCAAAGAGAGGAAGGAGGTAGGCACTATTTAGTATGGACTGTGAGTTGAGAAGGAAGTTCACGCAACAAGATAAAAATTGAAAAGGAAAGTTGTAGTTGCTGAAAAAAAAGGACAACAATGAACCAAAAAGATGGACCATGACATAATCAAACAGAAAACCTTTTCTATTTTAAACAAAAAAGACCTTCCTAATGTGTTGCTCCGGATTTCAAATCTTCTGGGAGTATGAATTCCCATAGATACTCATACATCGGTAGTATGGACAAAAAGTGGGAACACGTCCAATAGTACCAATTGTCCAAAGCATCCAACAGATACGTATACGGTACGGAATTTCTATCACTGGTACAAGAAATCAAGCACAACATGATAAAAAGGAGCAAAAATTGTAAGTAATGCGATGCAGGTCCTGAAACAGTGTTGTCAACAAGGCAACTGCCCACCACCTAGCAGTTAGTTTTGGAATTAAATTGTCCGTAGTGCGCCCGACTTTCAAATAAAATCGGTAGCTCAAGAATTTGTCCGTAAAATCCTAAATCCGCTAAAACAGGGTCCTTTAAACCGAGGTATGGGTGTACAGTAGTTTTATCCCCATGAGGAGCCCATTTGTTTGAAGTAACATTATTGATTGAATGTTACTGTCAAGATTATTTTTACCCTCTACAGCATTATGATTGAACAAGGTCATTTGAGCAACATTGAACAAGACTTATGTACAGCGTCCCGTCCCCCATAAGGACCTTTTTTTTCATTATTCAACCAGAGCAATGAAATTTGGTATACTGATAGGAAATGCAATTGGGAATCATTTGTCATTCGTGAAAAAATGCGATTTTCCCCATAGAAAACGAGATATTCATAGAAAACGAGATTTTGGGGGGTTTTTCAAAATCCATCTCCTCCAACAGTTTTTGAGTAAAAGTGATAATTTTGGTATCATTGGATGCGGAAAGACGTGGACATTCCAGGAAGTCCTATGCTGTTTCCCAAATTTCCAGTTTTAATAAAAAAAATTGAAAAAAATCAGGAGCAAATTTTAGTTTTGAAAAATGCGGATTTATGACGTCTTAACTTTTGAACAAAAATTAATTATGAAGTCAATTAGGACTTCCTGAAAAGCCCTTAACTTTCCACATCCAATGATACCAAAATCATCGCTGTAGCTTGAAAACTGTAGGAAGAGATGCATTTTGAAAACCCGAAGTCCATTGTTTACATTATAAGCAAAACAAAGAAACATAAACAATTATAATTAAAAATGTTTAAAAAATTTTAGTTCAGGTTAGACCTCTGAAATCATTATAGAGCAATACAGAGACATAGGAAATGGCATAGCAACGTCGCGCCGTGAAGAAAGTGCCAAGAGGGAGGTGTAACATGATAAAATACCACTTCTACCCTCCCCTCCCCCCATTCTTCAAACCCCCGTAGCGGGCGAACGAATGAACGTTTGAGTCATTTTTTCACAGGATGTACCTGACCTTTTACACTTCCTATAGCAGCAATAATCCCTATTTCTCAAATGGTTTAAAAATCCTGGATTCCTATGGGGGACGCTGTCTTTAAGGAGGCTGTTTGGGTAGAATACAAAAATTATCTTCACTTTTAAGCCCAACTTATAGAAAGTTTTCTCTCATATCTAATGATGTAATTGGCTTGTGTGTATGTCCATTGGTTTGTCGACTAGGGTAAAAAAGGTTCAAATATAATTCAAAAAAATTAGAGAAAATTAGAACAGAAAGGGCTGTCCTGAAAACTTTCAGTTTTTGTCTTTTGAAGTAGATTTCCTTCTAAAGTTTTGAAAGTACAGGAATGGAAAATTCATCAAATGATAGAGCTTTAAAAAACTAGAAATTGACATAATTTATTCTTTTAAATTCAACTCAAATTAAAAATTATACAAGACATAATACACAAACAAAAAAATTAGACTTTTAGGGGGAAAAAAATCCTAAAATTCAACACATCAAAAATCAAACTCTGTCATACTTTAGATAACATCTTTAGTTATTTAGAAAACATGTTGCTAGTTCTATAACTTCAAAATTATAGATCTATTTCCCTTGATGCCCATTTTGTTGTTTTATGGAAAAAAATTAGTTTTCTATTAAAAAAAACATAAGTCCCAAAAAATTGCTGCATTATTTTACACCTATGGTGAAAATTTCAGAAAAAAATCTGTAAAACAATGACAGACTTTAGAAAAAAATCTTCAAATTGAAAAGAGGCACTCAATAACATACCGTATAGAAATTATTAACATTGAATCCTTACTAACACAATTCAGGAAAACAACAGGAAATGCTCAATTTGATATACTCACGCATCAATGTCTATTTTGATGACATCCATCTTGGGATCCCTCTGCTTATTATCAGCAGCATTCACAAGAATTTCATCAAATATTTTGTACAAGCCAGGAACATAGGTGATTTCTTTTTGCACAAATTTCTCTTCTATGCTGTCAAAAACCCACATTTGCTCAGTAACCTTCTCCACAGAGCCTGGAGCAGAATAAAAGGAAAAAGTTAGTACGATGAAACTGCTAAAATAATTCTTAGGCATTGATGAAGTTACATACATTTTATACAAATAACTCATAACATGATTTGAAAAATATTAAACTATTAAAACAGCAACTTCAACACACATCCTCTTCCTTTTCCACAGTGCGAAGACTAAATTATGACATTCAATCAGTAAGCTTGCCAAATATAGTAAAATACAGATCAGCTTCTCACCTATGTAGGTGTCTGGACGCAAGAGAATGTGCTCCAATTGAGTTTTTTTCTGGTAGATCTTCTCAACAGTTTTCTTCTTTCTAACAGCAGCAGGTGCCTGTTGGACCTCTTCATCAGAGGCAGAGTTCTCCTTAGTATGAAACATGTCCTGTAGGAGTAAAAAAGTACTACCATCATTTAATACTACAGAATTACATCCTTCCTTGCAAAAGTTGTTAGTTAAATAAAGGTACTGTACTCATTACATACTCTAGTATCAGGATGTTCTACTTTTGCCCAATAATTTACAACAAAATCCCTATCATTCATTCAATTTGAACATCCAGATAAAAAATTCCTGGGATGGTCACTTGGTGCTATGCTCCTTACATGCTGTTTTAATTCAGCTTGGGTTTTTAATGATTCATTAAAAACTTAAATACTAGAAAATCATAAATTTCACTTAAAATTTATATAAAATTTGAAAAATTGCATTACTACAAAAAATTTCAGTTCTCAACTTCATGGACATATGTGCAAACATTTGTCCAGGAATTTAATATGGATGGTCAAGTCAGGTAATCAAATATTTTTGAGATATTCTGATTTAAAGAAAAGTATTAAAATAAATTGCACGTGGCATGTATTTGCTTCAAAAGCATGAATAATAAAGAAATAAAAACATTAAGGTAGGCATGCACCTCTTTGTTAAAGATATTTGTAAATTATTTTACTAATTAGAATGATTTACTCATAA
>JACJUY010008916.1:4401-19397 GCA_014220935.1 Platorchestia sp. MABIK | reverse complement strand
CCACTCCATTGTGTTACAAAGCCATAAAATTGTTTCTGTATTATGATTGTGGTAAAGAAGCAATCAATAAAGAAAAGAAAGATTTTTCTGTCCTCATGTTTAATGTCTTGTCATTATGGCATTTTATGCTAATATGTAAAGATGATCTTTAATATTTATAAATGAAACGACAAATTTCGGTAGTAAGAAACCATCTATTGTCCACACGTTTATTATTAAATAGAAGCCCCTTTTGTACATAATTATTGGATGCTAGTTCTTGAGTTCTGGGTGTCACTGAATTTTTTACGAAATAGTGGACTATATTCCATTTTATTGAGCCCTTAGAAAACCGAGAAAGTTGAAGTGATGAATAAAAGAGTCGGTTTTCAGCCTCTCTTTTGGAGGGGAGCTTTCTCTTGCTTTTCTCTCAATGTGATGCATTTCATAATTTACTGGAAGTTTTATCCCAGCTGATGTTTGCTTGCCTATTGTCATCAAGGCTTATTTGATTATCTTTGTCATCGTACATTGCACAAAGACACTCAATGGTACTTTTTATGACAACTTTGGCTAGATTAGCTATTAGTTTCTGATGTAGTTTGACTCATTTGTATTGACATTTTGTTTGATCTGTTGTGGTGGTTGCAGGCGAAGTTGTTGCCACCCAGCCTGGCCGATACATACAAGATAGTTGGCCACAGTCGCCCTTCATCCCCGCAACCCCCGGCATCGCCTCCTATGCCTCAACGAAGAAGCAGGAAAAAGTCTCTCAAGGCGCTGTTATCTGAAAGCTCAGACAGCATCGCAGATATGCCTTTAGTCCCGGCCAATAAGCCAGCCAACGTGCGTAAAAAGGCATTCAAGAATGGAACTGTTGCCCCACAACCCAATGTCTCTCCTATCATTCAAAACTCGACAGATGACGGTGATGGACCGGGGCATGCTGGCTTTTCGGGTCAATCTAAGATGAAACCTTTCTACCATCTTAAGTCATCTTTGGAGGCGCTGAAAAAATCTCCTGTGAAGATTGTGAGCATTAAAGATGTTTCCAAGATGCGCAAGCCGTCAGACCGACCAAAGAAAAGCATCACTCCTGATCACATTACAAGTGACCTGACAGTTCCTGGTAGAGGCATTAGAACTTTTGTTCCGAGTCAGCTGAAGGACGACGACAGCTCTAGGTCGAGCAGTAGCAGTAGTGACAGTGACAGTGATTCTAGTGGTAGTGACAGCAGCAGTTCCAGCAGTGGTTCTTCATCTTCTACCTCGAGCAGTGACGATAGTTCGAGTGATAGTGATGACAAGAACGATGGAGGTTCTGCTGAAATGACCATTGGCAAGAAAAACGCCATGAAAGAATACAGAAAGAAGATGGGCCGTTCAAAACAGCTTCTTACTTCAAACGGGCATTGTACTTCTCAAAGCTCCAGTAAAAGTGATGAGAGTGGAGCCTCTGTGGAGTGTCTGGCTGAAGGATGGTGCAACGTGTGCGGGATGTGCTTCAAATCGCAGAGCAAGGACTGGTGGCAGAATCTCAACTGTTGCGTGCCAGGCCTGCCTCACGTCACCTACAAAGTAGCTCTCCATGTGAGTCCTGGGCCAAATCTTCTCTACAGGCACTTTTTTTGCAATTTTATTGTCTCCAATTTTGTCCTGCATTTGTTTTTTAATTTTCTTGCCCAAGTTATCTACGTTTGAAGTTTTATTTTACGTGCATTTCAGTTTCAATGTCGAGTTGAATCTACGAGTATTTCAATTTGAATTTGACTTTATTTTGTTTTATCTTATGTGAAAATAGCCAAGCTGCGCTTGGGTGTGATTTATTTATTACCTTAATTGTTCTGAGTTAACCGAGTGCATTATTATTGGTTTTTATCAATTGTATTAACATCTCATCCTGCAGTTTTCAACTTGATTTACGTCTAGGAATGTATCGTTTCAATAAATCTTCAAATCCATCAATGATGAAGTAAAACCCTGACATTAGTGTTGTCCGTGGAGAACTGTGTCGGGAGATGCCTGTGGCTGGAGCAATGGAGCTGGAAATTCTTTCTCTAAAATTACTTTATTTGTACCATCTCACCTTGGGAACATAATGTTAGGATATACTATTACTATTGAGGTGATACCAGTGCTGAAATTTTTTACAGATTACTGCTGTGTTTCCTATCTGAAATGTTGGAGAAGTTCGATTCATTGAAGATGTATGATTTGATTTATCAAACCAGCGTGTATTTGTAACTTATGGCGTTTAATTGCAGACCTTGAACACTAAACTGGCCGACATACCTCCGACCTCAAAAGAAGATTTGCTGATATGCAGGGCATGCAGTCATCGTGTTACTGCTGGCTTCAAGTAAGTATATTTGCTTGTGTTTTTTATTTCTCTGCGGAGAAAAAGACGAGCTTTTCCTTTACATTACTGTTAGATAACTTTCAAGACAATGATAATGAATGTGTGGTTCGCAGTTAAGGATGTACGTGTGAGTTAATTTAGTTTAGTGTTAGTTGAAAATGACTGTTGCTCTGCCAGATTCTCTGCAGATCTCTATGCACATTGGAGTCATTCATTTGCTGTGAAAGTGTTGGTAAGAATCTACCGATGCTTCCCTAAATGCTTCAAAATAGCTTATGGGTGGTTCTTTGACACTGGCTTTAGACCACAGATCAAGGCCATTGTCTCTCGTATTCAGAAAAAATCAAATATCTTCCCCTTTGAGCACATAGCCACTTTATGGACAGTTTATGCAATTCTGCAATTGAGTAACTCCAGTGGTGCATTAGATACAAATTGAACAAAGATACAATTTTTGAAGCTAAAATGATGCAACATCTATGTAGTGTCGAAAATTTCATTTTTTCAGTGGGGGTCGTTGCTATTCTGTTATACTTCTGCCAGCTCCTTATAGAGGCATTACATTATGCTAATACATGTTTGAATTCTTTGGTGAAATTTGGTAAAATTTGAATTATTTCTAGTTTTTTACGTATTTGAACGTTTTTTGCAATAGAAAAAATTGTTTCATGAAGTTACTGTGAAAGTTTTTGTGTTTAGTCACTAAAAAGAGGTGGTAAAATGTACTGTCAGTTCATGGAAGTTGTGTTGTGTTGCTGAATTATATAGGAAGGGCGTTTGTAGTCAACTATTCCATTAGTTGCTGCACTTAGCAAAATACTTCTGGTTGAGTGGGTATAGATGTGTTCTCTAAATTTAGATGGAGTGTAGAATGGAAAAGGGGGGTAGGTATTAGCTCAGAATTTAGTTGTGTTTTGCTCGAGTGTAACTATAGTTTTCGTGGTTGGTTCAGGTGTGGATGAGGAGGAGGAGAGAGGTGTTGCTAAGGCAGTAAGAAAACTCGTATTCTTTGAAGATGATGTAGCAAATTTTATTTCGTTTAAAGTGTGATGTCATTAAAGATTGTTGGAACCTTGGTTTGCAGTTGAACTCATTTGGGTTTCACTTTTTATGGGTGGGCAGTGTGAGTTCTGTGCGTCTCTTTTACGTACTTGAACGATTTTTTGACGTTGGCTGCACAAGATGATACATCTTAAGCTGTGCGAGCAACTTGCATCGAAATGCAGTTTCCAGACTTGCAGTAAAAATTCTTTTGACCAATAGTAGTTCTACTATAGGCTTCTGCTTTTGTTTAGTTAATCAAGCTATGAATCTAAGGCACTAGTGAATCATGCAGAGATTTTGTTCTCATGACCTGGTATGAATAAAGTAAAAGTGTTGAATTTCAGTCAATTCAATTATTTCAAGAATTCAGTTATTTTTAATTCAGGTGGAGAAACGGTGTGTTTGGTGTTGAGTTGGTGTATGTGAGTACTATGACATAATTAGAAGTCCATTTAAAAAGTTATTTGTCGTACAAAATATATGTTGTCCTGTGAGAGTAATGTTTATGTGAACAAGAAAGGGCATTTGTACAGTTTTACAGTTCAGTTTTCGAGAGAAGGGCTCAACATAAGTTCAGCCACTGGTCTGTTGAGTGCAGTAATTTAGTGCTGAGCCCTCACTGTAGAAGTTCATGAGCAAATGGGTTGCTTCTGGCAGAGTTAAGGATATGGTGGATGCAGCACGTCTCAAGCTGTCAGCACTTTGAGATTCATGTTCACTTGGTTGATACAGGGACAATTTGTACTGTTTAGTAGGGTAAGGAAAGTTATACACTTACAAATACCTGAAAGAAGAAGAAAGTTTGTATTATTTAACTCGTAAGCCGAGAGCTCTACGTGAGCCTAAGGAATAGATTTTTGTAATTTGCAGCTCCATTTAGCTTCTCACGAATGTAATTCATGGGTGTCAAAGTGGGCTATTATCTTTAAATAAAGTGTATTACTAAATAGCTTCTAAATTATGATTGTCTTGGTATTGCCGAAATGAGATTGAATTTTTAAGTAATGGAGTTTGTTAAAAACCAAAGTAAGATGTTGTGTTCCAACAATGATTTTTGTTATTATTCAGAAGTGGTGACCAATCTATTAAGAGTCCTGGTCAGAGACATGTGTATTTTTCTAACGTTTATTATTTTTTATGTTTACAGAAGCCAGATCCTGAAAAAAGTTGCTGCATCAAGAGGCATATCTGTCACTGACATTGATGTTTCCAAATTTAAAGTTAGAGTTATGGACGATGACGCAAGTGCTAACAGTTTAAATTCCAAACACAGAAGTCCTTCAAAATCCTCAACTACTAGCGCCACTAAAGTCTTGTCAAAGCAGCAACAGAACCCTTCTAATGACAGAGGAGATAACAATGGGAGCATCAACAATAGAAGTT
This sequence comes from Platorchestia sp. MABIK, assembly GCA_014220935.1. Lineage (NCBI taxonomy): Eukaryota > Metazoa > Arthropoda > Malacostraca > Amphipoda > Talitridae > Platorchestia > Platorchestia sp. MABIK. Next base: position 14,632 of record JACJUY010008916.1, on the reverse strand, counting down.
CACATGTGTCACGCACAAAGCCTTCGTCTAACGCATTAGACGCTGCAAAATTAGCTGGTGAATCCTTCACGAGTTCCGTAGTCCACCACAGTTACGAGCCGAGCTTCAGCAGCCGGAACAAATCGAACCAGGACCACCGCCCACAAACTTCCACCTCCAAGAAGCAGTGTCGCTACTTGAACAGGCCTAACCCTGTTGATAATGGAAAGCTGTCACGTAGGACAGCGATTCGGGGCAGCCGAGGTGGGAAGAGCAGTGCCAAAGTTAGAGATATGATCTTCGACCGTCGTTCTCCTAGCCCAGCGTCTCAGAAGCAGGGTTGTCGCACGGGCAAAAGGCGGAGCAGGAAGGATGGTGACGACAGTGACGAAGATTATCAGCCAAAACAGAGCAAAAAAATCATCAAGGTTATCAAAACAATGCAGGAGATTCAGAGACCCAAGATGAACTCAGTTGTGAACCAGGATGGGAATAGCTTAATTTCGTCTACTGCCAACCAGGCCTCGAAGCCCAAGCATAATTCCTACTATCGGGAGAAGTTTGGTGTTGACCACATTGCTAAGGTTTGTGCGATTTTTTATTTGCTAGTGTGTTTTGTTTTCTTTGTTCCTATTTTTTTATTTTCTAGTATGATTTGTTTCCTTTGTTTAATTTTATGTTCATAGCAACTGTTATATGAATGTAATTTTAATCATTTTCACCGTATAAAATCAAGCACTAGTCTCACAATGAAAATTTGAATACATTTTAAATAGAATTTATAGCAGTATATTACTAAATGTACTGTGTAATATTACACTAAATAATACTATGGTATAGTACCACTAATGAGTGGGTTTGCATGCAGGTGCGACTGGATGACATAGCTGAAGCAGTGGCGGCCGAATGTTTGCAAGGCGCTCGGGTGTCGGCCAAATGTCCCGCTGCTCTCGCCTCCTCTTGCTGCTCGCTTTGCAGCCTGCCTGTTCATGCCAGCCTGCTGAAGTCTTCAGGGGCTGTCGGGTCTGTGTATGGTGCTTGCAGAACTCCGACATCCAAGCCCAGGAATGGTGGCAATGCTCCTGAGAGTTATAAGTCTTCTATTTGTGCCAGCATGGCAGGGAATGGCATGTCTGTTGCTAGTGGAGCTACAGGAAGTGGCAGGTCTGAAAATAGTTCTAACAGTGCTGAGAGTGGCAGGTCTGAAAGTAGTGCTAACAATGCCGAGAGTGGCAAGTCTGAAAATAGTGCTAACAATGCCGAGAGTGGCAAGTTGGAAAATAGTGCTAACAATGCCGAGAGTGGCAAGTTGGAAAATGTTGCTAACGTTGCAAAGAGTGGCATATCTGACTATGATGAGAAAGCTGCGGAGGGTAGCAAGTTTGAGAACAGTGCTGATGTTGCAGAGAAAAGCAAATCTAGAAATAGTGCTGATACTGCTGCGAGTGGCAAGTCTGAAAATGATGCTGATACAAAAAGTGACAATTTTAAAAATGATGCTGATGCTGCAGAAAGTGATAAATCAGAAAATTGTGCTGAGTCTGCAGAGAATGGCAAATCAGGAAATAGTAATGATGCTGTTGCAGAGAGTGGTAAGTTTGAAAATAAGGCTAACACCTCAACGAGTTGTGAAACTGTGAGTAATGGTGATGCTGTTGTAGAGAATTGCGAGTCTTCAAAGGATGGAATGTTTTCATGTAGCCTTGGAGCTCCTAAAGCAGTCGTAGATACGTCAGATCAAGCTATTGACAGGATGTGCGTAGAAACAAAACTTCCTTCCGTAAGTGGATTGAATTCTGACCTCCGCAAATCGTTTTGTTTTAGTGAAGCTGAAATTGCATTGCCTGCATCTAGCGTATCAGAAACTTCGAAATCTAATGATGTCTGCGAACCAAAAACTTCTCAACAAGCCTTGAAATCTGATCCTGAATTGTCTCTTAAATTGAATGACAATAATAAAAAACATTCTGAGCTTTTAAAATTGTCTGACAACATAACCTATTCATCAGCTAGTGATGGTAAGTTAGATTCTTTTGTTCAAGAGAAGTCCTCGTCAGGCGAATTACTTACTGCCAAGTCAGGTGGTGACTTGCGGAATGAAATGGTCCCCCTGGATTCACCGCCTCACTCTTCCGAATTGAGCTCAAAGGTTCAGAATTCATTCAACGAACAGGCGAGTCAAAAGATGCGCGGCGTCAATGCTTACCCTCAGAGTTGTATATCGTCTAATAAATCCCTAGCTTCTACTGCACCTTTGGCAGAAATTGGTAGTTCTGTTGTCTCAACGTCCGCAGAACAACTTTGTGCTGGGGAAGACGCCCTGAACAATATTGCTGAAACTATCGGACGTCATAAAGACATGAAGTGTAGAGTGGTGGAGTGTACTGATGTGGATTTGAACAAAAATAATTTAGCATGTAAGAGTAGCCGAGATCCTCGTCAATCTACACCCTCTCCAGCTATTACAACCCTAGAAGCAGAATGTATGCCAAGTGCAATTGAAATATTTTCTTCAGATTCTTATGTAAAAACGCTTGAAAAAGAAGCCAGCTCAACGGAGACTGCAGCAGTTGAGCTATCAATGGAAAGAACTTCACCTCTCAATGTGGATGGGCAAACCTCATCAGAGTCGAAAAGTAATGATCAGCTAGTTCCATGTGCGAATACATCATCTCCAGCTCAAGTTAAACACCTGCCTGTAAAATCTGTTAAACCTTTAGCTACAGTGTTAGGAACTTCGGTGACAAAACGTGCTGGAACTTCAGCTACTTCAGTTGAAAATGTGTCTGTCTCTGCTAGTCAGCCTCAACTGAAGACCCCACCATCTGCAACAGATGCTCCTTTGGAAAGCGTTGGTTTTCAGTCGCAAAAAACTCCTGCCAATGATGTTTCCTTTGATGAGTTGATGACAGGCATGGCAGACTCTTCCGTGTTAGCGCCTCCCAACTTGATGATTTCTTACAAATGGGCACGCATATCTTTAGGTCTCCCAGCTTCCATCAACTCGGGTCTAATGTGTTCCAAGTGCAAGGAGGAACTATTGAAGAAGTTTCGCCATTTCATCATGCTCAAGGTGTCAGAATCGATGGGTATTCCCTCCACTGAGGTTGACCTCAGAGGTTACTTGGTAACGTTCAACGTTGAAACCATGAACATCGTTGCTGATCCAATAGATGAAGAAGATTTGGAGCCATCTCGATGTGATGCCTATTGTGTAAAAAATGATCAAGAAATTGATTTGGGAGAATCTCAATTGGTGGCTGCTAACTATAAACCTATGCCGAAGAGTAAGAAAAACAAACGAATAAAATCTACATTAAATAGTTCAGAGTTGGGCGATGATGTTACGACAACGCGACCAGCAGACCGCGAAACAAGTATTTTGAAACCTAACGTCAATGATGAAAAGTCATCACTTCCTGATGAGAGGATTCACCAGAAAGAAAATTTGGAAACCTGTCATCCAAGATCTGTAGTGAAACATGGAAGTTCTCTCCAAAAGAAAGATGGTATTCTTCGAGAAAATGTCCAAAACCAACCGAGTGTTACAAGCCTGGAGAAGGAGATTGCATGTCTTGTTAGTAAAGAAACTGAGCTTGATGATAGTCCCACAGAAGAGCTGCTTCCTGATGATGCAGATGTGGAGAAAACTAAAATAACCAAGGATTCAAAGTTATTGCATAAAACCGCGATTAACGACGCACCTTTGGCCAATGCCTCGCTAGACTCGCATAGATGTGAAGGTGGAAACAAACAAAACGAAGAGTTAGCAAATGAATCAGAAAATGTGGGCAAAGAGCCACGTAATCTAAAACGGGAAATATCTATTGAAACTTTTTACTCGTCATCTTGCAAGCGGCCGAAATTGACACCTGAGGTCCCTCCACTCTCGGATGACACCATGAAAGTTGTGATGGATGGCATGTCTTCTGTATATCATCTATGGCAACAAATATCATTGGATGAACTTGTCCTACACGACCTTCCAAAAATGAGAATGTCCCATGATATTTCCAAAGAGAACACCCAACCGTCGCAGATTGAGGCTTCTGAGAATACTGAGGACAAACCTTGGTTATGTTTGGGGGCTAACCAGCTCAACTGCGGCCTGCTGATGCTACTGGATGACTATCGAGAGCACATGAGCGAAGACCACGACACGTTAGCAGCGTGGCTCTACAGGTTGACTGGCCAAGAAGTTATTGTGCCAGAGCTTATCAAGCTCTTGACTCGCCTTCATGAAGACGAAGACGTTATGACGGACGAGGTGCTGCAGCCTGTGCCTCGTCAGGTGTGGAAGTGTGGTGACGCTGTCATTGAAGAGATAGAAGACTTGAGCTCACAAGATGCATCTGATGCACACAGAACGCTCAATGAAGAAGAAATCACTTTTTTCCTGAGGGATAAATTCCTTTTTTCTTATGTGTCAAATCAAGAGCCTTCTCTTGGCTCGAAGGATTGGGATCTTTCTGCTGTAGATTTTGAACAACCGTTATCTTGGACGCAATACCTCAAACTCTTTGACGTAGATGCTTTAATCCAAGGCAAAGAACACCCTCCTGTCACTGAAGAACAGTTCAGCAACGGACTATTGCATGCCGTGTGGCGGACTTGTCTCATGCTGGGCCGTCCCGAAAGTGAGGTGGGCGTTTGGTTGACTAAACTTAGTCCTGTGCCACTAACATTGAGTGTTCTGGAGAAGTTGCTCTCAGTCGCTCACCCGATGTACAAGCACATCCTGTCGGCGCCGCAGCACTTGGACCAACTGTCGGTGCCCATTTTGTATCATAACGTATCTGGTGGATGTGCAGCTGCTAACGAGAAAACGCTACAGAAATATTGTACCGATCAAACGAGTAACTCTGCTGCTGCTCTGAAGGAGGCAAGTTTCAGTGGTGCATCATGCACTTCCAAAGCTATAGCCTCGACCAGTAACTCAAAAAGCCCATGTGAAAATCGGTCTAAAAAGGAAATGTTAAAGATCAATAACAGTTCAAATTCGTTCCTGTCTGTTAGTCCATCAAAGCGAACTACTACGGATGAAAATCCAGCTGAGAATGTAACAAAACTAGAGAGTGGTGATAGCGTTTCTTCTTCCACGTATGTCAATTTATCCAAGGGAACGAGTGTGGTAGATAGGATGTCTGCTGCTAGTTCTTCTCATGATGATGACTCTATTTCAGTTGTAATGGATATGGTGCGACCCGACGGTGCGAAATTACACAAAGAATTCAATTGTAGAGCTAAAAGTGATGAAGTTTCTCTGGAAAACAGTGGTTCAACGGAGGCTCGTGACCCGGTCATTCTGTTGAGTCAACCTGAGACGCACCAAAAAACTCCTACTGCACGCATGAATAAAATGCTTGGTTATGCTTGCAAAAGACGTGGCGATAACGCCAACTCCTATGAACATAGAGCACCAAAATTACCTAAACTTGACCCTTCTGAAGGAAGGGAGAACTCCATTGATGAGTTGAAGCGAATAGCTCGGAACAAGTCTCTCTCAATTACTGCGCAGGTATCTGATGACCATTTTCCCTCCGACTCTCATTCGTGCGAAAATAAAAATCTGCCTTCCCGTTCCCAGCGCACAGAAGTTTCTCAGAACAATGTAACGGTTGTTATTTCTTCTGATAGTGATGGCAGTGACGAGGAAGAAGGGACTTTGCAGAAAAATGCCTCATCTCACTCTTCTTTCACACTGGTTGGAATGAAAAAACTTCCTGGTAGCATTAATGACTATGCAGCCAATGGAGTTCATAATAGCACAGTAAGGCCTTCGGTTTCTAATAGTCCCATACTAACCGATTCGAGCACTCGTGCTGGAGGCCTGCGCTTGTGTAACTCCGTATCTATGGATTTGGTTTCTAAAGATGAAGGTTCGTTAACAATGTCTTCCAGCTCTAAGGCAACATCAACTGCTCATTCGTCTAATTCATGCGCTTCCGTAAAAGTCTCATCGCAATCAGGTTACCCTGAACCCCGTTTGAGAGTGTGTGATGAAGTACACAGAAAGGAGGCTCTATCAATTAGCTCTGAGGAAAGGTGTATTAGTTCCCAACAAATCTTGTCTCCAACAAGAGCAGCCCCATTTGATAAACTTCATACCACCGCTTCATCTCATGTGTTGGAACGCCAACCTTCTCTACCGAGATCGCCTTCCCGGCCCACCACAACTCCTATTCGAGTTGCTTCCTCAAGTTTGTTCCCGCAGCATATACTGCGTGACGTACCATCTGACTGTGAACTTGACATGACAAAGCATCACAGCAACGATTTCTCAGGAAATTCCTGTGAAGCAAATGGTAATAATCCAAAGCGTGCTAATTTTGATAAGTGGAGTAGAGTAGATTCCAAATTGTTTAGGTCTTATGTATCTTTGCCAAGTTTTGATCCCAAACCGTGTGGTGTTTTTTCTGCTCCTGAGAGCTCTCTTTCCAACTGTGGTCTAAATAGTTTTCTTTCTTCTCGAACCAAAAATGTTTGTTCAATGAACAACAGCGATTTACCTCAGCTGAATAGCTCGAGATGTTACAGTGCGCCACCTAGATCTCAACTATCTCGAAGACACTCTATGGATCATCTAAGGGCCCAATCGAATGATGAAATCCAAGACAGAAGAGGACCTAACTCTCTACCGAAATCAAATTCATCCCCTCTTGGTAGTATTACAGAAAATTCTCGACACGTCGGAAATAGGGATGCGCAGAACACGTCAGTTCAGTCTTCACTTACAAGTGCATGTGACTCTCCTTCTGATGTTACTAATGAGCAGGCAGTGAGAATTCATTCAAAAAGTTGTCCCTCGGCCTTGTATTTCCGTGACACTAATTTTTCTACTGAGAGACCAGACGCTGCAACTATTCATGGTGATGATACTTCAAATGTAAAGGAATCTTCTCTCACAGTCTGTCCTGTTAATGAACAGGTCACAGGAACTAGAGTTCTTCCTTCCATGCCTGATTCACCCAAATATCGCATTACAACTCGCAAAGACCTCATGCCTACGGAGCAGCACGTTTCTGCGGATGAGCAGAGCTCTAAGGAGATGAGCGCCGAAACGTCTCTGTGCAGTGATTTACCGGCAGTGTCGCTGCGTACTTACAGAAAACAGACTCCTACTCCTGCTACTACCGAAAAAATCAGTACATCTACTTCTCAGACAAAAATTTTGCTTCCACTTGGAGGTGCTCAGAACAAAACTTCAGTTATGGCTCCGTTACAGGAGCTCAAAGCTGCTGAAGTTACCAATATGTTCGGGGTTCCAACTTATATTTTAGACAACGTTAATCCTGGTTTATCTCGACAAATCTCAATGGACAGCTGTTCCCAAATTGTAGTGCACAATGGAAAAACATACAGAGCATACGCTGTCAAGGACACTAATGCTTTTCCAGCTGCTGTTGAACATCGCATAAGTAACAATCAAGGACAGATAGTCACTTCTATGAACGTTGCGCAAGTGTCTTTAAATGGTGACTTCGAAAAGGGAAGAGTCCCATACAATATTCATGGAAATGTCAGTACCTCATTTACTGATGAGGCTCAGAGTGCAAGTCATCTTTGCTCTCAACTTCAGCCTCAGAATCCATCACTTCAATCTAGTGTCCTCGTGAGGCCCGGTAATTCTTGCCCGACTCAAGAAACCAACTCAGTTAGTGTATTCAGGCCAAGTGTGAGCGAATCATTGTACCAGTATTCTTCTAAATTACTTCCTAATATGTCGCAGGTTTCAGCTCCTTTTGGAAGACACATTTCAGAACTAGCTTCTCGTCCATTTTGTTCAAATGCTCTCCGAAGCGGATCATCGAGTAATATCTCAGGTTTACCCTTCAGTTCCTTCAATCAGCAAGTGCTGGGAAATTCACTCGAAGATAGCAGACGAGGGCAACAAGTCGTTCCATCTACATTTTCTGGCAATGGAGGAGCTTTTGTGTCTGTATCTCAGCCTCAAGATCATCTGTTCAACATAGCCCAAACTTTCGGCCAATCCGCCTTCTCCAGTTCAGCTAATACATATCTGACAATGCTCCCCGTGTCTGGGACAAAGTCTGTACACATCGTCCAGTCGGAAAATAACGTTCAACAGCACATGATCATACAAGGGGGATCAGAAGGGTCAATGATTGCGACGTCATCGCTCTCCGCTTCTGGACAGCAGCATCCTTCACAGCCTCTGAATGACAAAGTAAGCATTTTGGAGAAGCAACTCCTTGAAATTCAAGCGCAAAATAAGCTTCTCATGAAAATAAACGAGAAGCTTTTGTCTTGTAGTTCCAAGAAAAAGAAAAAGAGGCGAAGAAGAAGCAGTTCATCTTCCAGTGATGACAGTGGAAGCAGTGGCGATAGTGATAGTCAGTCAACTGAGTCAGGGAGCTCCAGTGACGAAAGAGAGCCGCGGAAGAAGTGCGTGAAGAAAAACGTTGCTTCGAAAAAACGATCACGTTTAAGTTCTAGCAAGGCGCAGGCAGTTTCAGGGTCTAGTAATAAAAAAGTATGTTCAAATTCTGGCAAGAAACAAGAATATTCTGCAAGCGTGCTTGGTAAATCAAAGCCTGCGACAAGGTGTGGTAAGGAAGAACCTCTAAAAGTTGCGACACGTTTAAAGCTACGATGATCATTAACTTTGCTTCAGTTCACGGTTGTACAAAATGGAATTAAAATTTTGAGTTTTTCAGTGGTATGCTATAGCAATACAAACAGAGGCCAGATGTTCAAATGTTTTATGTTGAAGTGGTATAGCCGCCATTAGAATTTTACGTGTCAACTTGGTTACTTTATGTGCTGTTTTTGGGAGCTAAAATCCTCAAGTAGGCTTTTATACTCAGCATCCTGTGTTTTGTGGGTAAAATCATTAGGTCTTGCTTATTCATAAAGTAAATTTAAGCTTTAGTGATGGTGTTTAGGCAGGTCAAATGCTGTGTGCGTAAACTTTATTGAAACAAGCTGATATTGGAGGATTTGAGTTGAGGAAAAACTTTGTGCTGAGTAGCCAAAACGACGTTTAAACTTTTATAGCCGGCTTGACCGCTACCACAACGTATAATGTTTAAAACTCTGGTCCTAGACCTATACTCTGGAACGAGCACGTTTTTCGCTGCTGACATAATGACTTACATTTGCCGCCAATTTACTAAAAAGTTTATTAAAAAGTTAAAGTTCATTCTCATCGGACGGGAACCTCGAAATCAAAGCATTTTACTGAAAAACTATAAAGTTTGGCTAACTGTTGCAAAAAATTTTCTAAGGTCTTTACTTGGTGAACTTGATTTAGTCTAAGCATTTTGCCTATTGTTATGCTTCAATCTTCACTCTAAATTTATGTTTGTCCTGTACCACTGCAGGCATGAGAACTTCATAGATTATTGAGTTCTATCAAGTACTGAGTTTTTCGCTTCAGTTAGTATGCAAGACTCAGCCTTTGAGCTTATCTTCTGCTTTAGCGATCGTCTCGTGAGCATCACGTTTTTCTGAGAAATATTAGAACACTGCGCTCCTGACGCCAAGTTCAGCTCCTGAATGTGTACCTCAAGTGCTTCTGAGGATGTGGGAATTTTATTAATTTCTATTTTCCTATTACCAGTTTTCAAATAGTGGTCAACGTGTGATTCCAAAAAATTGTAATGCCCTTTAAGTTACGTGTATTGCTGTTCTCATTCAAATTTTTTATGCACGAATTATTTCTCTCTCCGTTCATTGTATTTGATAGTGCGACTGTTTTCTTCGGTATTATTCCATCATTATTTAAAAACATCGTACAGACTAAAGGCAACTAAATTATTTGTGTGACATTTCGATATTATGTGATTATTTCCATAGCACATATCTTTTTCTTGCATCCTTTTGATGCCTGTTTTCTGTTGATTGTTTATTGAATGTTGGTTTTAAAAAATTACATCTGAAAAAATTGTGAGGATGCTGTTGTCTAGGTAACATTCTTGTTGAATCGAGCGCAGTTGACGGATCTACAAGAACTGTAACCCTCTTGGGTGACAACCCTCTTCTGAAATAAATCCTAAGGTGTTCCAAGACCTTCGTTCACATTGACCCACCAGTGTCTTCGTTTTCGGGTGACCTGTGTACAGGAAGATAATCATTGTCATGGCTTCGCCTGAAAAACGGAGGCAATATTTCGGTAAATAAGCGTGCTGTGGCTAATTTCTTCGACAGTGTGAGGGGGCACATTTGCAGAGTTACGAGGGATTTTTCAGCGCTCCTTCCCAGGCCTCCGGTTTGCAATTCAAACCTCGGT
>JACJUY010008914.1:2398-24213 GCA_014220935.1 Platorchestia sp. MABIK | reverse complement strand
GTAACGCTCAACTCACACAACTGTAAACGGCCGCAATAGGGCATGTCCTGTAACGCTCAACTCGCACAACTGTACACGGCCGCAATAGGGCATGTCCTGTAACGCTCAACTCACACAGCTGTACACGGCCGCAATAGGGCATGTCCTGTAACGCTCAACTCACACAACTGTACACGGACAAAGTTGCAGGCCTGCATTATGCGATCTCGTAGCCTCGCTGTGTAACTTAGGTACTGAACATGCGGTGCACAGCACGGAGTGGTGTTTCTGAAGCACAAGGACGCAATAAAAGCGATTTACTCATGTTTCAGAAGACTCAACATTGTTATTTTCTCACGATATAACCGCCCTTCATCTATAATTATGAAGGAATCGCTACGAGGAATACTGAAATGCTACGTCTGGCCAACGACTTTCATCTCCTTGAAAAGAACCGCTCTAAAAGATATATTCTCGCGGATAAGCACAACTTCGAAACAACTCCACAATCTGCCTCTCATGCCATTTCACGAAACATCGCCTACAACATCTTCTACAACCAGACGACACCAGCCGACGCTACGCCTTACCATCACCACCAGCTTCCCTCTTCACATCACCACCACGACGCTGCTGAGGGTCTACGACTTCGAATTATCACATACCTCTTTCTATTTCCTTTATCAAAATGTACTTCTTGTACTTGAAATCTTAATCATATACGATATTATTCATTTCTATAGATAGAATGCGGGATCCTAATTAATGTTTATCACTATCGTGGGCATTTCACTTATTAACATTAACGGCTGTCTTAACACATTTTTTCCCTAAGGTGGAGACGCGCCCGCGGTTCCTCAAGCCGGGTGGGCAACGGGCAGTCTAAAGCGGGGGCTTGTCAAAGGCAGTCGAGGAACTTCCCTCAAAAACTTAGATATTGAAGAGAAACAGCATAAGATCATATAAACTTATTGGTGTCTTCCCCTGCGGTTCATCGCCTCTTAGGCGATGAACCCGCTTTGCATTGAATGATTGTAAAAGTGACAATTGACTGTAAATTAACTGGAGATTCGACTTATTCTAATTGATCATGAATTGTATCGTAAAGTAACCAGCCTCCTCGCACATACTTCGTCAACACCCAAACTGGATCCCGCAGATAAGTTAACATATTTACTATGTGTCTAACCAGCTTCTCTCTCCGCAGCATGGTGATATGATAGATGTCTGCGTCATTAACCAACCTTTGTAATCCTTCGTGTCTTTAATTTCCTTTGTAAGTTAGGAAGAGATGATGAAGAGATGATGATGATAATGATGATGATAAAATAATGATAAAATGCACATTAATAATAGCCTTCAGCTCTGACCTCACGCTTACCGAAGAACAGAGATAATTAAGCAATTATGACGACCGTTATTGATAATTGATTCCTATAAATATTCCCTTTAAGGGTGGTGGCAGCTCCAATTATACTTTATCATGATTATAAAGAGTAGAAAATAGAGAATGTGGCGAATAGAAATGTCACGACGATTAAACGATACAAAAAGATCATGCAATAGCGAATAACCTAACACGCGAATTATTGCAATGGATGACATCGGCAGAATCAAAAAGACGTCCATAACACATTTCGTCGGAATGAACGAGAAAAAATTGAAAATCAATGTCATTTACATTGACAGAAGCTAAAGAGTCCTACATATATGGTGTCTGTATACCTTCCGAGGAACGCCTATTCCCCCTTGATATATATAACAGTGGTCTCCAGAGTACCTCCTGTGAAGCCGTCGTAACATACACGAATTAAAAAGTGTTCAGGCCGAAAGATCAAAGTTTGTTTTGGAAAGTTGGGATCGTAAAAACGGCAAAACAATTCGCCTAGTCGGCCGATAAAACGGATGGCAAACGCCGGGACTCACTTCAGTAAATATTGAAATCCAGAGACACTTTTTCAGTCTGGAACTCTCAAATAACTTTCCCTCGATTTCGAGCATAAAGCTAAGAATTTCGAGTGTTAAGTGTTAAACAATTTTAGGAAAAATAATGATAATATGATTTTACATTCCCTGAACCATGAAACACGTATGTACACGTTTGTTCTTAATTAGTTTATGAAAAATTACATTAATACAAAAACACGAAAATAGCGCACATTTGGGGAAAAACGCAGTCTTTTAAATAAGAAATATCATTTTCTAAATTACACTTATGTTTAAAACACAAGTTACGGCTCATTTCTTCATGTAAAAAGGCGTACATTGTATCCTACTTTTATTGAGATTTACATAGATTAGGGACGCATATGAGCAAGAAATACAAAACCTGTATCACTAGCCTTACAACCCTCGCTCTGCGGCTTCTACGTCCTGCGCGCGCGCACGCACACACACACACACACACACACAAACACACACAAGCACAATACACTCGTCACAAAAATAGAATTCAAACTCAATGCAAAAGCAGACAGGTTTGAACTTTGCGCCAATTGCAGAGGAGCGTCGCAAATTGATCATGACTGAGAAACTGAACAAGAGAACTGCCAAGAGCAACCAGTAATTTGATCACGAGGAGATATTGAAAGTAGGGGAATGTTATAAGAGCAAGATGTTGTGAAAAATATTAAATTTTGGGTGCAGGTTTACACGCACGAAAGTTTGTGTGCAGCAGTTGACGCACACGCCTGCACGTACATCAATTGCTGACGACTGCACAGACGCGCTGGGAAAACAGGCACGAATTATTCGATATTGACACAAAACAGGCACGAATTATTCGATATTAACGCAAAACAGGCACGAATTATACGAAGTTAACACAAAATAGGCACGAATTTTAGATATTGACACAAAACAGGCACGAATTATTCGATATTAACCCAAAACAGGCACGAATTATTCGATATTAACACAAAACAGGCACGAATTATTCGATATTGACACAAAACAGGCACGAATTTTAGATATTGACACAAAACAGGCACGAATTATTCGATATTAACACAAAACAGGCACGAATTATTCGATATTGACACAAAACAGGCACGAATTTTTCGATATTAACACAAAATGGGCACGAATTATTCGATATTAACACACAATAGGCACGAATTATTCGATATTAAGACAAAACAGCAACGAATTATTCAATTTTAACACAAAAATAGGCCTTTTCTGCCATGGAGGTGAGGGATGATTTACGACGACGGAAATGAGGATTACGACAACACGTAGTCAACACACCACGAACGTTGCAGCATACGGTCAACTCATCGATGTGGCAACACGCAGTTAACACATCACAAACATGGCAACACGCAGTCAACCCTCAAACATGACAACACGTCATCAAAGTGGCAAAATGCAGTCAACCCACAAACATTGCAACACGCAGTCCACACATCACAAACACGGCAACACGCAGTAACCCACAAACGTGGCAACACACAGTCAACACGCCACAAATACGGCAACACGCAGTCAACACACCACAAACAAGACAACACGCAGTCAACCCACTAACGTGGCAACACGCAGTCAACTCACCACAAACACGGCAACACGCAGTCAACCCACAAACGTGGCAACACACAGTCAACACACCACATACACGGCCACACGCTGCACAGTTGCAGCAGCGCATGCCCCATTACCAACACACACAGAAGTTGCACAAGCCCGCAGCAGCAGCGAGGGACTGCGCCCTCCACCAGCAGGTGCCGCCGTTGTGCGGCTCAGGGAACTGCCTCCGGACAACGTAAGCATTGCTACTTGACACTCTCACCGCAATTGCTTGAGCTGAAGATCAATATTCTACTCCAAATTAAAATCAATTGTAATGAGTAACTTTGAAAATAAATAACATTAACAGGATCGTGCCTTCATTTAGCTTCAACACTTTGACCGCCATTTCTTAAACTGAAGTTTAATATTCAACTCAAATTTAAAGTCAACTGTTTTGAACACTTTTGAAAATGGCCAACATGAACAGGATCGTTCCTTCATTTAACTTTAAGTCAGTGTTTCTGAAAATTGAGTTTGTGCCTACTGGTCTGTTGGCAGCATTATGAAAATCCCCTCCGTGGCTACCGGCGGCGCGCGCTACGGACGAAGTGTTCAGTGCTGCAGAGTGTGAGGAGCTCAGCATGAGCCACCGCTGTACGCACTAAATTTTAATTTCAATATTCTGAGCGTAGGAAAAAGAGAAACAAGTAAATTTTAGAAATCCGCTTCTCAACTTGACATATTGAGCCTGCACGCATTCACCAGCTGCTCAACTGTTTCAATTTCAGTATTTTAAGCGTAGGAAAAAAAAGAAACAAGCAAATTTCAGAAATTCGTTGCTCAATTTGCTATGTTGAGCTCGACCTCGAAGTGCTTGTGAGTGAAGTATTAATGCTTATTCAGTCAAGTGACCTTAACTAGCACTAGCTTGAGCAACCCTTCGCCGGCTGATAATAGCCAATATCATACACTCAGGCTCACGCAAGTCAGCATCATTCATTTAGGCTGATATCAGCTGATCTAATCTTGGCATCCTGATAACAGTTAAAATTATCTTTTCAGACTGATCTCAGCGGATTTATTCTATCCGGCGGACACACCAGCCGATTGCATAGATATTTTCGTTCAGTGGAAGCCAATGTTGCCCTTTTCTGTTTCAGTCCAGCTAATAAAAATTTCTGCAAATTTTATGAGTCAACAAACACTCTTTTTTTAGGTGCCAACTTTTGCCGAAATACCGCAGGATTCATTTCTAAATACGGGTCTGAATAAATGACAATATTCTCGTGTCTGAATAACATCCAATATTCTCGTGTCTGAATAACAGCCAATTTTCCCGTGTTTGAATAACGGCCAATATTCTCGTGTCTAAAACACAGCCAATATTTTTGAGTGATCAGGTCCCACTACATAGATCTTTAGAAGCGTCCTCTACTGCTCACTCGCTCGTCAGTTCACGAGCAGCGGACTCGTACAAAATAAAAACACAACCAGCAGCATCACTAGTTAGTTCCATGTCTTCACACGGTACGCAAGCGGTCTGTAGAGTAAGCCACGCTGTATTTTCATACACTGAAGAGACGTGCGCAGGCTACCGTGCTCCAGTGAATGTACGAGACCCGCGCTGTAATTGGTGCACCACCTGGCGGGTCGACTGCGCAGCTGGCGGGAGGGTGGGAGCGCCGCTATCTGGGTTGCTTCAGCACGAGCTGGCGGTGCGAGTCACCTCGTTGCCTGCACGCACTCCTGACCACCACCTGGCCGACGGTTGGCACAGATGGCGCACCTCGGAACCAGGCGCGTGTACCGAGAGTCGCCCCTCATGCTACGAAGTGTGTGATGGCCTTTAACTCTTTGCTGCTGTGGTGGAATGTAGCCAAAATGAACTAATTACTTGACTTTTTTCTTGGAAACTGGAACTTAATATCATTGAACTTGACTGGGAAGGAACTTCATGCAGAGAGATTTTTGTCTAACTAAAAATTAAGACAAGGCCAAGGGGCGGACAAGGAGCACAGGGGCGGACACAAGGAGCACAGGGGCGGACAAGGAGCACAGGGGCGGACAAGGAGCACAGGGGCGGGCAAAGAGCGCCAGGGCGGACACAAGGAGCGCAACGGCGGACAAGGAGCACAGGGGCGGACAATGAGCGCAGGCCGCTAACCTGACGCAGGACAGACACGTGAGGGCCTCTGCTGCAGCGCCGCAGCCGCATCGAGCGGGGGCTTGCTTTCCTCTCGGCCTGGAAAAAACAACCGTCAAGCTTTGTTGTTGTCGCTGTTATTGTTGTTGTTGGTGGTGGCGGAGATGATGATCTTGGTTGTGGGTGCTTGATGTGGCGGGATGGCGGAAGTGATGATCATCGTTGTGAGTGGTGGTTGTGATGATCACGGTGGTGAGTGCTTGAGGTGGTGGGATGGCGGAAGTGATGATCTTGGTTGTGGGTGCTTGATGTGGTGGGATGGCGGAAGTGATGATCATGGTTGTGAGTGGTGGTTGTGATGATCATGTTGGTGAGTGCTTGAGGTGGTGGGATGGCTGGCGGAAGTGATGATCATGGTTGTGAGTGGTGGTTGTGGTGGTGAAGCATGTGTTGCGCTTCACAGCGAATGCATCAACATAACCCTCACAAAGCACTACACAACGCGAGAACGGAAGATCGCGACGCTGCGTGACCATCTCATCAATTTTGAGTGGCAAAAGAGCCACACAGAACTATACGATCAAAGACGGTTGTATCGCGCGCTGGCGCTGCAGAGCAGACTTTGTGTCTACATCTTTCTACCTCTTTTCTGCCTCCACGTACCTCACGCGTGCCCGTCCTCTTCTCTATATCATCATTCCATCTTCCTGCTGTTCAAGACAGAACACGCTCCGTTGAAAACCCTTGTGTTCAACACACTTGTGTTGAACACGCTCCGTCCGGGTGACGAAAAAAAATGTGCTACTTAAATGAGTTTTTACAGAAGTTTATCCCTGTAGGTTAAAAGGCATTTTTGTAATCAGTACAACGGAAAATGCTTGAGATTGATAACTTACCAGTTTAGAACCGTTCGAGCAATTCTGAAGTTGTATTTTGGAGCACAGCGTCATTCTGTCCTGTTGTTTGTCTCAGACTGATAGATTTGCGTGGTCATTTATTCCTTCGTTTATTCACATGCATTAGCCTTTTTGAAGTACATCAAATAGACTTTTTTTAACAGCCTAACAAAATATTCATCCAGCGATATCTTAAGCCTCAACCGTTTTGGTTGTCAATGTTAAAAATATTAGTTAATATTCTGTTGTGATATGATTTCGTCATATCCAGCGTCCAGAAATTTTAGTGCTATGGATTACATTGAATGTTGCGACTGGCCCTCGTATTCACTTCGAATCTCCAAGAAGAACTGCGTCGATCATCATATTTGAAGAGATATTCCATCGCGAGTTACTTACAGATAAAAGTACGCCTCTTCTACCAGGAATCTTCTAGAAACCCGACATCTGAACAAGCCTCCACAATTCAGCCATCGTACAGAACGTGTTACGTCGTCGTATTCTACCAACAAATGCCCGAGATACCATCTAACACTATTTACGTTATCCTTAATCTGTAATTCTTCTATTTATAGGAATATTTCTTATATACTAGTAAGTGTTCCATCATGGGAACTCATATACATGTTATTGACTCAATTAGGCATATTTCCATATATGTTAGGATGATTTTCATGTTTATAGAGCGACGTTTGATCGAAGTTTCAGCTTGCGGTTGGTGACGCCCAGCAGTAGCCGAGAGAGCAAGTCAGGAAGGCTGGTGACACGACACAAGCAACATCTGTGTCGTTCGAATATCTTGAGCCGCACCCTGCGGGGGCTGGCGCTGGTGTTATAGACATAATGATAGAGAACTATCGTCATGAAGTGATTTCCACTTGTGGAATATTTACATCAACGTAAGCCAGCTTTGTTGACTGAGAATATCAACAGTCAAACGTCTACCGCCACACCGAACGGCGCAGGCTAACCTACTCTTTGTCATTATTGAGTAACTGGTAAAAATAACAAGTGCAAATCTAACGTGGTCTCAGTGAGAGACATTCCATCTCCGTGTTTGAGTGTCAATAACTGACTTACATCGACGCTTCTGTGTACCTGCGTGCCTGGCTGTCTTCCCAGGATGGTGCTCCTGGCATTCCCATCTCGACATCAGAGGGACTTCACATCTCTCTCTCTCTAAGTTGAGTTCTCATATCAGTTGGCTTCGCATTGTTAACGCAACCCATATTCTCAGGTCGTAGGTCAATGTAGGTCTCTTTCGATGTGGCAAGCGATATCTTGTTTTAGTACCATTGTAATGCGCATTTAATTGATTAAATCTCCATCTTGATCATAAGTGTATCAATACCTGTGTTCTGGAAAGTTGAGAGAAGACATAAAAGGCATGGAAAAGCGTTACCTATTATCAGTCTATTCATTATGATAATATAATCATTCAATTTCCCTTATTCAAAGGGTGGTGGCAGCGGCAATAGCTAACTATTAATTAAAATCATGGCGAGGACATAAGTCACGCCTTATTGTAAAAATAAAAGAAAGTGATGTACTCCACATATCACGACAATTGCAATCTAAATTGAACATCTCAGCGGACGATCCACGTAATTCACAACGAAATGCTAACAGAGAAGAGGATCACGACATTCTACGCGATACTAAACATATATCTAGCACACGACAGTAGAGACTCCTCCGTTACCTTCATGATGTTCTGAGTGACGGAAGATGAGACAACGGGCGAATTAGGCGTCAGGTTCCCTGTACGTGCATCGGAACCCACAAAGCAGGCAACAACGAGAGACCCACACTAGATTCTCAACACCATGACAGCAACGTGCGCCACAGGTAGCCACGGAGGGGATTTTCATAATGCTACTCACAGACTGAATTTTAATAAATACTTTATCAACGCTAATTGAAGGCACGATCCAGTTAATGTGTGCTGTTTTCAAAATTACTCAATACGATTGACTGTGAATTTGAATTAAATATTGAACTTGAGTTTAACCAGTAGCGGTTAAAGTGTCGTAGACCTTTTTTTACTGCTGTCATTTTTTTTTGATCGTCGTGACTTAAGGTCACAATTCTTTTATTTTACTAATGAAGATTAAATGAGACTTTTCAACGTCCACAGAATAATTATTAATTATCAGTCAATTTATATGGTAGCGTGCCACTAACAACTTCGATAACCAATCTCCATCCTTAATGGGAAATTAACGATGCAGCAAACACATTAATTATTTATTCCATACAATGAATACAGAATTACTAACACGTTAAATGAACCTAGCGCACCTATTACATTTCGAGTTAATAAACGAATATACGCTTAAGGCGTGGCGTTGATATAAACCTATGCACAGGAGAAATAGTTATGAATTGCTTCGAGGGAAAATGTACTTATCGGAACTCATCTTGTGTCGGATTCCAGGAAGGTGTGCTATTGCTCCGTGACTGCTTTAATTACGTTAGAAGTTATACGAAATTACACGATAATACACAACGTAGGGCCAAATAAGTCAAAGCCAGGCCAAGCGGCAAAAACCGGGCTCCCAAAGGAGCCGGCCGTGAAAGCACACGTCTTTTCTCTACAGCAGCACGGGGCTTAATGCCACTTCCGCTCCCTTCAAGAGGTAGCGAACTCTCTCGCATGGCTTTGCACGATATTTGAAGTGTGATCTGATTAATTTTCACAAATAAGCGGTTACGTGTGACTCGAGCGTATTGAATTATATTCGAAAAGGGAAACATTAATTCTCACTAACTGTAGAAGCAATGGAATTGACATAAAGCTGTTAAATAATGACATAAAACATAAATATAATTATACCAGAACCCTTCTTGGCGTTGACGTTAGGCATCTCCTTCGGTCAGTTGACGCCCTTCTTCTTCTCCTCGTTCTTGAAGTCGGTGTGAAGTCGGTGAAAAGGTAGAAGTAAGAGGTGACAACGTCCAGCGTGCTTACGACACTCCTCACGGCTGATTTGAACACATCATTTATATGGAGCGTCCTCCATTAAATGACAGTTTCTCATACGTCGTGGTTATAAGCCATGACAAAAGTATTAATTGGGATATGCATTTGCGAAGCGCGCCAAAAATCTAAATCGATTTTAACGATCGCGGAATTTTCGTATTCTGTCGATGAGGACAGGCACAATCTGCAATACTGCCAGGAGGAGCCTGGACGCGGTCCCCACTGATCGAGGAGAGCGAATCCTCAAGCGCTTTGGTCTTGAAATTTTAGCAGCTCTCGCAGCCTCACTGGACACCAGGGCCTCACTGGACACACCACCAGTCCGAGTAGCCCCCCCCCCCCCCCCCACACACACACACACGCACACCACACACGTCAGCCGCTCAACTAGAGCTGCAGATTCGCTGGCGCAATCACAACTGCTGTGTAGGTACGCGTGCTGGGCGCACTGCCCCGTACCTCCTGTCAGTCCAGCAGGTGCGGGTGTAGCTCGTGAAACGGCACTTACTATGGCAGGCAGTGCATTTCATGAAATCACTTCACGTGGACCGTATTCAGTCAATTCTACTGTCATGTATACCTATACCTAGTGACTACTGACATGACTGCTGACCACCGTAAATAATTGGAAAGGCCTCCTTTTTCCTACTTTCCTTGACACACTACATCAAGATCTACGTTGTTTGTCTCACTTTTTGTACAAGATGTTAGCTCACAATGTTTCAGCATTATGAACTCTTAGGATTATCAATGCGTGCTACGTCATGGCGTAAAACATTGTGTTCTCAAGATGGTTTTCAGGAGTTATTTCAGTCTTTTTTCTTCTATGCTCTTGCAGGCGTATTTATTACATTATACTCGCAGCTTCTGGGCACGCAGGCAGCCAAAGCTGCTCCCATTTTCCTTTACTTAATTCCCACACCTGGCGGAGCGTGATGTCCCCAGCAGCAAAGCCACGGCTCACTCCCCAAATAGAGCCTCAGCTCACGCCCCAGGTCAACCGCCGTCTTCCCCAGTTTATACATGACATGGCCTCGCATATTTCCCTCTCACGCTACTCCCTTATATTCTCTCAGTCCTTGTGCCCTTAATTTCACCTGCCGTTCGAGTCGATATCCTGTATTACTCTAGATCCTGCTGTACCGGACTGAGATCCCGGTTCCTCTATAGTAGTTTCTCTTCCATGACGTGTCCTCAGCCAGCTCATCGACTGCCACTCCGTACAGTCGTAATTTTAGTAATCCACTTCACAAATTATACCTCACTATCTTTAACTCAAAAATCGCGTTTTTCTTACACCTGCACGAATGCTTATATATGCCCCTACTCCGACACGTCTTGCTTGCACCCATACCTCTGCCTATCCACTTACACCTTTATGCAGGCTAATTTTACTCCTTCTCTTCCCCATCTGATGACCACTCCGAGCAAGCATCAATACTTTTTTCCTGCTTTAATGATCCCTTCACCACTCATCCCACTATTTCCATTTACTCCTTTTTACTTATTTCTCCACCCTGTTCGAGTTTCTAAAGTCCGTCCTTTATTTAACCCTCCCATCTCCCAACACACACGAAATCTGTCTCCCATCCCCTTCGCTACATTTCCTCCCGTGCTCGACGCCGAGTTTCCCACACTTGCGCGGCTCGTGAGGCAGTCTCCCTCCTTAGAGCGACCCCTCACCACCCCGCACCTGCGGACCCGCCCGTGGGGCGGGCCCGAGTCACGACCCGGTGTGAGGTGCGCCCAGCCTGCCCCCAGGGGCAAGGGTTACCCACACCGCCCCCGGCGGGTCATCCTTCACCCGGGCTGACCAGCGACAGGGCGCCAGGGTTCCCTACTGCCGGCGGCCAGCGACTACACGCCTTCAAATGCTAAATTTTCGGCCAATTCCATAATGGCATTTAGGGACGGTCACGACCACCGCACTACACAGTGCAGCTCGCCGACACCAGCCAACCTGCGGCCGCGTTCTGCTCGTCACATCGCAGCCCAGGAGCTTTTGAAGTGAGTTTCTTGTCTGAACAACGTACATGTTTCGTCTCCAGTCTCTGGCAAACGAAGATGTGCAAAATGTGAATCGTCATGATGTATTTCTAATATTTAGTGTTGTATCATTCTCCGTATTAAAATTCTCCGTGAGATAGTTAAGAACTTAAAACATAGCGCAACATTCTGTCCTTGCGAAATAGCTGTAGAGATGAGTATGTGCAATCGTTACTCAGGTTTCAATCTTTCTTCTTCTCGCACTGAGCTCAAGGAGCAGCACACACCGAGAGGTTTAATTCGGCAGTCACCATTACAAAGGAGGATCCAACACGACGAAGACATGAAGGGAGTTCAGTGCAGTCTTACGAGAGCTTCGTGCTCCCTTGCTCGAGAAGACCATGCCGGGGAAACGTACCATTAGGTTTTAGCGTTCTTTGTGCTCCTACACTATACGGATAAATGTTTCCATACCTGAACAAAGATTAACGAAAGTTGAAGAGTCTAATTTGCCCCAGGAACGCGGAAAGTTTGTGGTGCGAAGTCCAGCTGAGTTTGCTGGAAGATGAGTTAAGTTTGGCGCACACAATGGTAAATATTTTAGGCATGTTAATTATTTTGTATGTTTTATCTTATAATTATTATTATAAAAGAAAGTTTTAGCCTCCCTTTACCACTACAAAGATGTTCCAAGAGAGCAAGGAGGGAGGCACCATTCAGTGTGGAGTTGAGGGAACGCGGAATCTATGCACAAGGTTCACAGAAACACTAAGCTAAGAAAGAAGTTCATGAAACAAGAAAAAGTTAAAGAAGAAAGTAGTAGGTGCTGAAAAACAGGACAGCAGTGAACCGAAAAAAGATGGTCCATAACAAAACAAAAACCTATTCTATTTCAACAAAAAGGAAGCCTACCTAACCTTTAGCTCGGGCTCTCACATAGTCCCCCTGGAGTGTGTTTTATCTAAGAAATATTATCAGGACTGCTTATATGAATGTGTGGAACTGTAGAACGCACTACCATTCCTTATCTAAGCGCTAGTATTGCAATACTTCAATGCAGCAGCTCATTCATTTCTTGCTGTGTGGAACATTTAAGCTATCGTTGATTTCAGCTAGAATGTTTCACTTTATATTTGCGCTCAAAAGTCCATGCCAGCCTACAGCGACCTTCGCTCAACATTGCAGTCAAGCTAGACCTGAGATCACTACAATTCAGCGCCATTTGTTAGCAGAAATTATACAGTGTTCGATGGAGTCGAGTTTTCCCAGAGATATCCACTCGCCACAAGGGAGGGGCGGCAACAGCGTATGATGTCTCTTGCAGAATTAACAAATGAAATACGCAAAATAATCTGGTGCTTGATTTAGATTATGTGAGGCTATTTTTTCAGACTGAAAAAAATAAAAGACTTTAAAGGTAGAAAATTATACATTTCGTTACATTTCTACGGTACTAAGGAATTCGCTTCATTGCTACCGACAACAAGATTAGTTTCGTAAAAGTGGTTATTTTCACGAGCTTTGCTACTGTTGGAAATTACAAAGCTAACTTAAGTTTTATCTAATGCAGGACACTCCACCACTTGGTGTGAGGTGGTGTATCTAGTGCAGGACACGCCACCACTTGGTGTGAGGTGGTGTATCTAGTGCAGGACACTCCACCACTTGGTGTGAGGTGGTGTATCTAGTGCAGGACACCCCACCACTTGGTGTGAGGTGGTGTATCTAGTGTAGGACACCCCACCACTTTGTGTGGTGAAGTGGTGTATCTAGTGCAGGACACCCCACCACTTAGTGTGAGGTGGTGTCTCTAGTGCAGGACACTCCACCACTTGGTGTGAGGTGGTGTATCTAATGCTGTACTTTATTTCTTTTGCTGTAATAGCCTACATACATCCTATATAATTCGAGCTCCTGCACGCCTGAATAAGGTCCTGCCGCCATCATCGCAGCTGTTCTGCCATGACGCGTCCAGAGCCGCTAAGCGGTTTGGGTGGAGTGGCATCGTCTATTCACGTCACCACTGCCATCCTTTCACTATATGTACATTCTGAAGATTTAGGCCGTCCTTCTACAAGGCCACTATGTGGTTGTATCGTACATTTGCATTAAGGGGCTGAGCTCAGCCATAGCGGTGCGTTTGGCATCACATACACTCCCACGCACACTGTAATTTAATGCGTCAACATCACACGCTTGATTTCAGCGACTGTATGTAATGTCACCGGACGCATTACTGGAAAATACAACATCTACATGGGATTATTTTTATTCGCTAAATATATCATTCAAGTTACCATGGGGAACGCTATCGACGGTTGTAAACCCCGAGCGAGTGAAATTAAGCGGGAATATGTGTGTACTGTACAAACTGATATTCAATACGTGGCTGTTCAGGCTTCTCTGAAAGTTGTGAAAAGATGGTTGGGCTCAGCAGATGATGTCTCTCAGGGTTGGGTCCTCCGTCATATCGATTCTTGGGTATAAATTTTCCTGGTATTTCATTTTTGAAGGCATTTAGGACGACATGGTATGCACCAAATGAGGTGAGCATGGCGAAACTTGTGGACTTGGTAGCTGGGAATGAGTACATGAGTTAAGGTGAGGTGTTTCAGAAGTATGAATAATATACGAGTATTTGCCGCAAAAGACATAGAGATACAGCAGAGGTTCCCAACCTGACACGATAATTAAATACCCCCATTCATCATTCCTGTTGCCCCATTAATGATCCAAAGAAGTAATTTTGTGTTGACTTGACTTTTAGGGATGCAAGATACAAAAAATATATCGAGATATATTAATTAACTGCTTTATAAAAAAACACACAATCGCTCACATTTGTTATCCAGGCAGTTTGTTCACATAGTAAAGATATAAACTTCATATAATCATACACACTGCTATTTTTGTGATCAGCACGCAGACTTGTAAAATGCTTCATTAGTTTGTTTAGCTGCATACTTTATGTTATCAGAATCTTACACATCTCACACATTGGTCTTTCTTCATTGTTACTTGCAATATTTGTAAATCCAAACGCAAGATACGTATCTCTGTACTTCGTTTTTCTGGTCATCATTTCTATAGTAAGGGTATAAAAGAAGGGAAACTGTAAACTGCTGTAGTTAATAAATGTGTACCTCACTGATGTCATGGATGCAAGACGTCAGTTGTAAATAATTCTCTAGATTTCCATTACCCCAAATTTCCCAACAGGTTGAGAAGCTCTGAGATAAAGTGGGAAAGGAAGCGAACACATGTGGTGACCGAGATGTAGTACAATGAATGGAGCAAAACACAGAAGCAGTATGTCACGAGGCTGGAGGACAGCTCTGAGGGAATAAAGTGGTGATGGATCGGGAGTTAGATTGTCGGGTGAGGTATGAAACATTGAAGTGATGAGAACGCTGGATGTAAGAGAGGGTTCTCTAATTTGAATGAGAGTGCACATGTATACAGAATGGCTCATAAAAATGGTTTCATTGCAACCTATCTTTGTTACAAAATAACTGGTATCTCTTAAGGACTAACTGGCGCATAAGCTAATAACGAAGCGGTATCTAAGGCACGAACTTCCTGATGTTCAGTCACACTCTAACTAACATCAACATTATGCATTAACAAGTGTCAAAGCAACGGCTTAATTGGCCTCTACCTACGATCTAACTGGTATCTAAGTTAGGGTTTAACTATGTATAGCGTCGTTAAAGTTTAATTTGCGTCCATAAATCTAGACTTGTATGGCATCAAAGTTACGAGATAACTGGTGTCAATGAGTGTTGGAAACACAACTCGTTTCTTTGGACGTGTTTGTTTTTTGTTCTGCCTGTACAAAGATATCAAGTGTGTGCGGTGGAATACCATTAAGACTCACGTTATTTGACGCAGCTACATGCGGGGCGACATGTCACTCTCTCATTCTCTCGTGGAGTGCGGGTTGCAAGAAAGCCCAGTCTACCATTTTCACCGCATGCATGTTTTTCGCCACCTAAGCGATTTAAGCATTTAAATCGCTAAGGCGGTGAAAAACATGCATGCAGGCGTCGTAACAGTTCAACTGGGAGGGAGCATCACCATGACGCGGTAGGAGTAAACCAGTAAATTGAAATTATAGCCGAAACCCTCACTCTGAATCAGGTGTCAGAATGTGTTGGACTGAGACGTCAAATTTTAATTTTTGTTTGCGTTCGCACAATGCAAACATTCACCTCGACACTGCTATTCCTTCAATAAAATAACTCGAAGCAAATGTAGGCTGTTCTTCTATCATACATTCCGGTGCAACTCGAAAAAGATGCCCTCAATATAGTCAGCGGTTACGCAGGGATAGTACCTTCTTTTGGATATTCCCACCGGCGGATGAATATACCTCCAGAACGCGAGCTGTCCAATTCAATCACATAATTTCCATAACCAAAAGTCATTTACATGATGACAGAGCACAAACGCGAGCGGGGCAAGCAAACACTCGAAATTTGAACGAAAACCTGCATGGACGGTCCGAAAACCGACAAATGTGTGATAAATCGCTTGGCCTTACGAACAACGGCAACTAACAGACAGGCAAGTTACACAACAGTTGCTATAAGGGTACAAAACAGCTGCGTGTTCCGCAACAGCTAAGTCATGACTCGTACAGCTCTTTAGTCATGACTCGTACATCTCTTTAGTCATGACTTGAACAGCTGTAAAGTTATGATTTGTACAGCTGTTCAGTTATGACTCGTTCAAATGTTAAGTCATGACTTGAACACCTGTAAAGTTATGATTTGTACAGCTGTTAAGTTATGACTCGTTCAAATGTTAAGTCTTGACTCGTACAGCTGTAAAGTTATGATTCGTACAGCTGTTAAAGCATGACTCGTTCAAATGTTAAGTCATGACTCGGACAGCTGTAAAGTTATGATTTGTACAGCTGTTAAGTTATGACTCATATAACTGTTAAATCATGACCCGCCGACAGCTGCTAACCCATTATAACGCCCTGGTGGACTTTTCGGTCCACTTTTGAAAATAGCCTCAATATATTGAATTCCTTGTTAAATTTGTTCCCTAACGTGTCCTTTGGAGTTCACTGCCGAGTGGCAGCTCCTTCCTCATTCTAACGTAGGTCACTACCTGATGCCAGCGCCAGTCTAATGACTGGGGTCAAAATAACGGAAACATGATTAGAAAAATGCTGACGTAAAAGGGACAACCCTGCCCGCAGTCCTGCCCCAGCACCCCTGTGAGCACACTCAGCTCTCACCACCATAGAAGACGCGTCACGCCAGCCCAACATACGCTCAGAACTGCCCGCTGTGGCGTCAACAAGTGCAGCGGACGCCAGGTTCTGACCAGGAGACGAAGTGAGGCTTGCTGCGTGCCCACGGGGCCGTTTCTGGGTCCAGTCTATTAGCGCTAATGGCGCAGCGATGGTCCGATGACGGGCCGCGAGATAGGTCCGGTGACGGGTCCGGTGACGGGCCGTGTGACGGGCCGCGTGACGGGTCCGGTGA
This sequence comes from Platorchestia sp. MABIK, assembly GCA_014220935.1. Classification (NCBI taxonomy): domain Eukaryota; kingdom Metazoa; phylum Arthropoda; class Malacostraca; order Amphipoda; family Talitridae; genus Platorchestia; species Platorchestia sp. MABIK. The sequence goes on along the minus strand of JACJUY010008914.1, from coordinate 7,215 downwards.
TGGGCCGCGTGACGGGGTCCGGTGACGGGCCGCGTGATGGGTCCGGTGACGAGCCGCGTGATGGGTCCGGTGACGGGCCGCGTGACGGGGTCCGGTGACGGGCCGCGTGACGGGGTCCTGTGACGGGCCCAGCAAAGCGGCGTGGTCTGCACGCTGCGAAGTTCACGACGGTGGATGGCGTGACTCACGCAAGCAGCGCAGTGGCTGCAGTGCCTGCACGTGGTGCGCAACACCTGGTCCTGTTACTTGTGATGCACCGCATGTTGCAGTGGTGCACTGCATGATACTGTGATGCACCACGAGTTACAGTGGCGCACCGCAAGTTACAGAGATTCACCACATGATACAGTCGTGAGCTATAGCGTGCTACTTCACCGGATGATACAGTGATGCAACACAAGTTACAGTGGTGCACCACATGTTACGGTCGTGAGCTATAGCGTGCTACTTTATTTTTTCAGAAGAGATACAAAGAAATCGAGTCCAGTTATGCCCAAATGAGCATTACTATCACATTCTTTGCAAATGCAAGCAGCAACTGACGGCGAGGACACTAACAAAATCCTAAAATCTAACATTTCGTAGGGAATAAACAGTGCTACACACAACAGTATTTATAAACAACACAACAGAGCTAATATTGCCCGGATTCGTACGAACACGTTCACAAAGAAGACGACGGTGTGCAGCTACAGAGAGGGTCTGGTTGACTGACGGCAGGCGCATGGACGTGATAGCGTGAGGGTTGTGAGAGATGCGTGCAGGATACGCATTTACTGGACAAAGTGCAAGTGCAGGTACTGGACAGAGTACAGGTGCAGGTGCAGATACTGGACAGAGTGCAGGGGTAGGTCCCGGATAAAATGCAGGTGCAGGTACTGGACAGAGTGCAGGTGCAGGTGCAGGTACTGGACAGAGTGCAGGTGCAGGTGCAGGTACTGGACAGAGTGCAGGTGCAGGTACTGGACAAAGTGCAGATACAACACGGCAGAGCACCAGCCCTGCTCGGTACGGCACCACTTCAATAGGAGGTAACAGGGGGAGGGGATGAGCGCTTTGTCATCTGACCGATCCTCAAGCACACACCAGCAGTAATACGTCGCATTCAAGTCAATTCATAAGATAATAACATAGGATCATGCCTGATAATGGCGCCCGTCACGAAAGTGAGATGATGCAAGGAAGTGTGCGCGCAGTGAATCAAGCCTTCAATTGTTCCTTAACTTGACTTTATTTATGAAGCAAAAAAAGCTGCAGAATTGAAGCACCCATTACTACGCAGATGGGTGCAGCGTACGGTGTGTGTGTCGTATGGCTTCCCAAAGCTTCCATCTCAGTGTGCATAAATACCCCTCAGGTATGAGCAGGTACAGTACTCGAGAAAAGGTTTTCGTGTCCGTCATTATAGAGATGTATGACCCCCATACAAATCTGTATGAGGCTTAGTTGCTTTTCTCACACGCACAGCAGCAAAACGCAACTGACGCTCTCACGCATCAATGTGACGTGTTGTTAATTTAGTGATAAAGACGGTAGTTACGTGAACAGTGCATCAAGATCATTACGCTCTCAAATCGATCCGTCTTGAGTACGTAAACGTTTCAGATAATAAAGTAGGTTTAATTCGTGTGTGAAACGTTTATTTGGAGCGGAATTGAAATTTTTAGTCATACAACGCACTGTTCCTCAATTTCTGAGTCTTATGTGAACAAGGGTACCTCAATTTCTGAATCACAAGTGAGCGAGGGTGCCTCAGTTTCTGAGTCTTATGTGAACGAGGGTACCTCAATTTCTGAGTCACAAGTGAGCGAGGGTGCCTTAATTTCTGAGTCACAAGTGAGTGAGGTGCCTCAATTTCTGAATCCCAAATTTACCTGGGTACCTGAAAAAAAATTTCAACTATCGTTCCAGAAGAGCTACGACAGCTACGATCACCAGCAAAGTAGTGAGCTGAGCACCCAACACGCGGCACCTCAGCCTGAGCCCCGCACCTCCAGAGCGCCGAGAGGGCGAGCGGCGGCAGCAGCAGCATAAGGCCGGCGTCGCCAGGGCTGGGGCGATCGAAGGAAGAGCCTCCAGCGGCCGAGACGCGGCAGGAATGTCAGCAGCACGGACAGCTTGCGCAACAATCCAGTATTCCGACGTCCCGGAATTTCCTGAGCATACCTGCGCGTGGTCAGAGGTATGTCGGGATGAGCAGGCCGCTGCCGGACACGAGTTCTGGGTTACAGATCGCATAACACGCCGTGTAAATGTGCCGCACCGACTGTTTCGTCCTGCTCTCTGCGACTTTGATTTGTACGCATAAACTGTACATGGACTCTATGGGTTCGGTGTGTGGGTCACGCAATGGGGGTATTTTCTGCGTGTGCCTTCAATGTATTTGTTCATTATGATACCGCAGGACTCGTAAAACAATTCTCTCTCGCCTGAATTCATGTCATTTCTTTCCTGTTCAAAAAAACATCATCCTGGTTGACTCGCAGTGTGAAATATTGCATGCATGAAATGTCGGCAACAATCTAGACAATTCAACAACTGATCTACGGGCTGAAAGGATTCCCTCCAAATTGTGACATTTAAATTATTCCCTACCTTCTCGATCACCTCTCAGTACCCCCCGAAGAAGAATTTGGAATTTGAAAATAGTCGGGAAACTCAAAAAGCCTGCCCGCCTCCGTGCCTGCCTGCGTGCCTGCCTGTGTGCCTGCCTGCCTCCATGCTTGCGTGCATGCCTGCTTAAGTGTGCCTGCCTCCGTGCATTCCTGCCTGCGTGCCTGCCTGTCTGTCTGTCTGCCTGCCAGTCAGCTTCCCCTGTAGAAGGCCCCTGTAGGTCACGTGCAGTCGAGATGATCGTAAAACATAACAACGTGTGAGTAACATTTCAGCAAACTGCTGTGTTCTGTATGAGACATAACTGCAGAAATACAGACGAGAGACGGGTCTTACTTCACCGGTCAGGGATGTTATCATAACCAAGAGATCTTCGTCACCATTAAACATGCACTCGCAGGGACACTTCAAACAACAGCTTTACATATAGGCATAGTAGATCACACACGCACACACAACACACATATTCACACATTCACACTGGGTTTCTCACACACCCACACACACACACACACGCACACACACACAGACACACACAAAACACACTGACACACACACACACACCGAATCTCACACACCGAGTCGCTCCCCACTGCAGCAGGTTGAGATAAAACCAATGAGCGCTGCACTCTAAGTCTTCAGCCTGCACATAAATCTGGGCCTATCTGAGCGCAGCGATAATTTCTGACCGAGCTTTGACCTCTTTCAGCCGGACAAGTTTTGCCAATTTCCGGTCAAGAGAAATTGAGCATCGCCAACTGTTCAAGCGCCCAACTTTACCGTCGCCCCGTCGACGATAAACGGGCGATTGCCAGACGAGGCCGTTGTGTTGCCTGCTTGCTTAGTTTTTATCGCTAATAAGGTACATACTTTGCAAGGGGTGGTGGCAGCCAACATGAAGCAATATATATTCAACTCCACAGAAGAGACGGAGGATTAAACTGAACATTCAAAGCCATCACGCAGCTCATTTTGGAGTCCGGCACTTAATTAAAGAGTCTGCAGAATCACAACCGACAACCGAGTCAAACATTGTTTTCAACTCATCACCACAAGATAGCAACGACACGAGGGTAACAAGAACAAAGAGAGGGTAACAACACCCCGAGGGTAACAGGAACAAATGGAGGGTAAAAACACCCCGAGGGTAACAGGAACACATGGAGGGTAACAACACCCCGAGGGTAACAGGAAAAAATGGAGGGTAACAACACCCCGAGAGTAACAAGAACAAATGGAGGGTAACACCCCGAGGGTAACAGGAACAAATGGAGGGTAACAACACCCCGAGAGTAACAAGAACAAATGGAGGGTAACACCCCGAGGGTATCAAGAACAAATGGAGGGTAACAACACCCCGAGGGTAACAATAACACAAAGAGAGTAACAACAACACAAATGAGTTCACATTGGATTTGAAAAATTAGTTTAAGTTTCCCTACTCACAACAAAGGTGATCCAAAGAAAGGAAGGAAGAAAGCACAATTAGTATGGAGTTAAGGGAATACGGAATCTATATACAAGGTGTGCTCCCACACAACATCAATTGCATGTACAAACAGTGAATTATGAAGGAAGTTTATGAAATGAGATAAAGTTGAAGAAGAAAGTAGTAGGTGCTGAAAAATACGACTGCAGAGTGCTGAAAAAGATGGTTCTTACCGAAAAAACTATTCTATCAATACGAAAAAATGCTTAATTTACCTCAAGCTCAGGACTTTACACCTTCCCTCTGAAAGCAAAAAAGCGACACCAAGCCGAGGGTAACAACAATACAGGGAGAGAAACAACACCAAAATGAAGGGAACGACAACAACACGAGGGTAAAAAGAGCACGAGGGTAACAACATGGTGGAAGTATCTGTAACACGAAGATAACAGCAACGACACGAGGGCAACAACGAAAACACGACAGTAACAGTAACACGAGAGTAATAACAAATTGAATGTAACAACAGTTACAAAAGGAAAACAACTCAGATTTAAAAACAAGACGAGGGTCACAACAACACTAAGGTTACAACTCAGAGGTAACGACAATAATACGGAGGTAACAACAACAACATGAAGGTAACAACAATAACACGAGGGTAACAACAACACGAGGGTAACAACAACACGAGGGTAACAAGAACACAAGGGTAACAACAACACGAGGGTAACAACAACACGAGGGTAACAACAACACGAGGGTAACAACAACA